>JAJIBD010032026.1:0-38315 GCA_021461705.1 Cryptotis parvus | reverse complement strand
ACGTCTCTCTCCGTGCTATGATGAGGTTTCCAGCTCCTTCAGTCATCTTTCAAATTTGGTTTGGGCCAGAGGATAGCACAGCGGGGGAGGGCATTGCCTTGCACGCAGCCAACCCACCGGTCCCCCGCATCCTATATGTTCCTGTGAGCCCCACCAGGAATACTCCCGAGTGCAGAGCCAGGAGTAACCCCTGAGCATCACTCAGGTGTGACCCAAATAACAGCAACAATTTTTCTTTAATTTGTGTTGGGTTGTAGAGAGTGCAAGGTTATGGCGCTTTTTCTTGCATATAACTGACCTGGGTTTGATCCTCTGGTGGCGCATACGTTCCTCAAGGATCTCTCGGAGTGATCCTGAGTGCAGTGGTCAGTAGTCAAGATCTCTGTCTCAACCCTTACCACCGCCACCAATTCCCAGAGAGGGAAAAGGGGACCCTAAAGATGTGTGTGATCCTACAAACATTTTTGGCCTTTCAATTTGATTCTCATTGGGGTTATATTTTGCATTTCCCTTTAGGACCAGCTTTGGGGCTAGAGGATAGCACAGCGGGTAGGGTGTTTGCCTTTCATGCGCCCGCCTGGTTCGATTTCCTCTGGCACTCCCATATGGTCCCCTGAGCACCGCTAAGAGTAAATCCTTGAGTGCAGAGCCAGGAGTAATCCCTGAGCATTATGCCGGGTGTGACCCAAAAGGAAAAAAAAAAAAAGGATCAGCATTGTGGACCATCATTTTTCTGCACGATTTTGCATCTACTTGGAGAATCACCTGCTACCTAACCTCTAAAACTGAGCCTGGGGCTAGAGAGATCATCCAGGAGGTCAGGAGCTTGCCTGGTGCATTGGGCTTCAGTGGGTCCCCTCAACAAATACTGGGGTTGGGCAGGTTTCTGGCCACATTCAGGGCCAATGACCATTCCTCCCCCCACACCGCCTCACCGATGGACAAAGGAACAAGATCACAGGCTCATGAAAGTCTGAAGCTTTAATCTCTCTCCCCACTCACTCCACCTAACTCCACATACACCACACCACACACCAAATCTGCTCCAGATAAGTACATTGCAAAAGGTTGGGGGAAGGGAGTTACAAGAGGTCATGGCCTTTAACTTGTTTCAATGAGGTGATAGGAAAAACTTTCCTTCTCTGGGCAACTATTAGGGACCTCATCCCAGGAGACTGATCTTTGTCCTGAGCCATAACCCAGGATAAGGGTGTAACGCTGGCCAGGTGTTTTCTCCCTTCCTTATGGTAAAGAATCTTAATATTTCCAGTCATTTTGTATAAACACAGCGAGAGAGACGGACGTTACAGGATGACTCTTCCTGGGACATCTCGCCATATGGTCCTGCAGACTACACTCCTCTTGACCAGGTGGTCTTATTCTAATCTCCCACAGGGTCCTGGAATCAATTGTTTACCTGTGGGGCAGGACAGAGTTTGTTCCCATGACCTTGCTTATGTTATAATATTTTGCTTTCTTAATACAAGCCTGAGAGTCCTATGTCGGGGCTAGGTACTTGACTCCACGGCTTGCCCTGTTCATCCAGTCCCATGATGTGTAGGGGACCCTCCTTTGGGGTGTAAGGAATTAGAATCACTCTAAGGCAACTGACGCGTTTAAGTTAGAAAATATGACAGATGCCCAGGAGTAACTAATTCAGAGTTCATTAACTCCTATATCACAAATGCATAGACTTAACTGTCTTTCCGCGTCCATACAAAGGCACAAGACTGTATAGGACAGGTAAAGGAAAACAACCTTCGTCCACATTACAAAACCTAGGGTCAAGAGGAGAAGCAGGAGAACAAAGTGAAATCCAACACCCGCGCGGCCTGCTGCGTTCAGCCCCCGGCACTCACATGTAGTTCCCAAGATCACCGGGTCATGGTTAGGAATAGTCTCAGCACTGTTTGGTGTCCCCACCCAAATAAATAGAACCGCGCATTATGTTGAGATGTTGTGTTTTGAGTTTGTCTTTGTAGTTGTCATAAAGTGGGTTGAGGGTTTATTTTGTGCGAGTACCCTTTATTCCTGTCTCCAGTTGTTGGAAAGAGTGAGTCTGCAGTGTATTTTTGTGCCTTGACAGAGATCTCTTGTCCGGGTGGTGGGAGGCCACGAGCAGCCTTACCGGTGGCCTCTATTTTACTCCCTCATGTGAATGCTACGCCTTCTGAGCTGGAGATTTTGCAACGTTCATCCGAGTATGCTTCTCTGGTACTTTCTTTTCAAATTTTTACTTATCCTAGATCCTGGAGCATTTTCACGCGAATTTTATTTATTTATTTTTTAAAAAATATTTTATTATACCACCGTGAATATACAATTACAATGTTGTTCACGCTTGGAGGTTTCCAAGGTCACAAGCCGCCCCAGAGCACCCAGCGCCTCCACCAAGTGCTTTCCATCTCCCACCATCCATATCCCCACCTCCCCCTCCCCAAGCTCCCAGTGGGTAAATGGTAGGTTTTTTATCTCCTCTCTCTCCCTCTCTCTCTCTTCCTCTTCTCCTACACATCACATATGGGTTGGACTACATACACTCAGAAGCTATCATTTGTATTTTTTGTCTCTATTTACTGCTCAGTTCTATGTTGGTATCACTTGACATTTATTCTCACATGTTCTCTTCTCTATCTTACCTAACCTCTGACTCCCACGCGCTTATGGTAATTTCCACTTTTGGTAAGATTACCAGGTATATTTACGACATCGCAATAAATGCAGTCATTCTATGTCTCTCTCTTTCCCCTTCTACTTTCACTCAACATGATTTTTTCCATATCATCCATTTATAGGCAAATTTCATAACTCTCAATTTTTCCTAACAGCTGCATAGTATCCATTGTAGATGTAGCATAGTTTCTTTACCCAGTCATCTTCTCGGCATACTGGTTGCTTCCCAGGTTCTGGCTATTTCACAATGAATTTTAAATCTCGTCCATTTCTCCAAATAAAAGCCTTTTGGTGGGTCTTAATTAAACTAGTGCTGAGGGGGCCCTCGTGATAGTACAATGGGTAGGACGCTTGCTTGCACCTGGTCAATACAGGTTCGATCCCTGGCATCCTATATGGTCCTCTGAGCCCACCAGGGAGATCCCTGAGTGCACGCCAGGAGTACACCCCTGAGCCCACCGGATGTGGCCCCCAAACACAAAAATGATAAAAATTGTGCTGAAATCTTTGATCAAGCAGCTTGAGGAGAACTGACATTCACATTGCGCTTGTCGCCCTTGGGCGTGGTTTGCCTGCTATCTGTCGCCAGATTCATCTTTGTTTCATGGCTTATTTACTGTCCGTGAGGTGTGTTTCCACGGTGACTAGTATTTAGAAATAAAATCGGGATGTCTTCTGTAACCATATTCACTTCCTCTCACCGTGCAAGCCGTTTTGGGTAGAGTTGGTTGGTTTTTCTATATAATAACTAATGATGTCTTCTACCAATAAAAGTAGTTTGACTTTTCCTCTGCTGTGGATGTCTTTTACTTTTTTTCTGGCCTCCTTGCACGGAACTACTCGGTAACTGATAAGAATGAAAATTCCTTTGTTATCCCTTAATCAAAATCTGTAGGGTTTTCTGTAAATGTCCTTATCAAGTTAAAGCAGTTCTCTCTCTCCCTAATTTGTTGGTAGTTATTTTAAAACTCAGTTTGAATGCTGGTGTCTGTTTTTTTCCCTGCACTTAGATAACTAATTCTTTTTCAGTTTAAAAAGGGTGAATAATTACACAGATTTCCTCCTACATTCTCAGGGCAAACACCTCTTGGCTTCCAATGTTATCCTGTTGGTATAGTACTAAATGCCTCGCAGCTTTTGTTTACGGCATAATATATCCATGACAGATATTATCAGGCCTTTGGTTTTCTTGTAATATCTTGTATTTTTTGATGGGGAGGGGGCACACCAGCAGCAGTGCTTCGGGCTATTCCTGGCTCTGTCCCTCAGAACTGCCCCCTGGTAGTGCTCTACCCTAGGATGTCGGGATTGAACCTGGGCCTCCTGTATGCAAAGGCAGTGGCCCACCGAGCCTACTCCGGGCCATGCTTACATTGTCTTTGATCTGATAACCAGCATGCTTCAGGTCTTCGGAAATGATTTGGAAAAGTGCTTTTTTTTAGTCTTATGGCAAGTTTGAACAGAAATATTACTATTTCTTCCCTACATGGTCAATCAGAATTCACCTATAAAATATGTGGGAACCTAAGTGGCAAGATTTTAATTACTCAGGTACCCAAAATTTTTCTACTTATATGGTGGTAATAAAGTTAACCTTCCTTTTTGGCACATGCTTTTTTGTCGCTTTCAGTCTTCTGCAAATCTGACCTCTTTACTTACAGTGTCACGCTCAGCGGGTTTAAAAATTCATGGTTCCCTTATTATCTTTCTACGCTTGTAGAAACCTTTAGCGATGTGCCCTTTTATGTCTTCTCTATTGTTTTTCAATTAGTCTGACTCAAGTTTATCCATTTCATGATCTTCCTAAGGAGCCAGCTTTGCTTTTTATACATATTTTTCTCATTGTCTTTCTGCTTCTAGACTATCGATTTCTGCTCTGACCTTCACTTCACTATTTTCTTTTTACTTTATCTGTAATTTCTCTTGTTCTAATTTCTTGCAATAGAAACTGAGGTCATTGATTTTGTGACCTTTCTTCTTTTTGAGCATATGCTTGTTGCTACAAAGTCCCCCTTAAATACTGTTTTTCATATAACCTACAGGTTTTGATATGTCATGTCATGACTTTCTTTTTCATTAAATAAAGAGCCTGGACTATGGCTCAGCTGTCGGCCTCTGGCCTTGCATGGGCGAAGTCTGGGTTTGATCCCTGGATCCCTCCAAAAGTGATCAGCAGGCGCCTAGCTTCCATGGTCATCTCCCCTGCTCCTGGGTGCTGCTTTTAAAGTGTGTTGTTCGGCTTCTGCATACTTGGGGATTTTCCAGATACTGTTTTCTATTTTGGTAGTTGCTTACTGCATAGTGAGTGGGAACAATGTTTCACAGAATTTACGTGCTTTTAAATTTGGGCCGTGGCATTGGTCCAGAACTTTATCTTCCTTGCGCAGCGGTCCCCCTCTGCACTTGGAAAGTGTGTGTTCTGCCCTTGCCGGGGGTGGGGTGGGGATTGCTCTGCAAATGTCTTTCAGGTCAAGTTGCTTTTATTGGGCCACGTCCAACATTTTTTTATTCTTAACTGATTTTCTTAACTGATTTTCTATTGGGCTCTGGCATTGATGGAGAAAAGGGATTTGGAATTCTTTATTGTAATTGTGGATTTTTTTTTTCTCTTTTGGGTCACACTCCAGCGATGCTCAGGGTTACTCCTGGCACTGCATGAGGGACCATATGGGTGCCGGGATCACCCAGCTCGGGTGCATGCAAGGGTAACGCTGGCCCGGCTGATCACGCCTCCGCCCCTGTAATTGTGGATTTATCTGATTCGCGCGTTTCCTTTTCTCTTTTGCTTTTGTGTCTCTTAAAACTCTAAGTGCAAAACATCTGGGATTTATGTCTGATCCTCTAAGAATTGGTGTATCCGCATTATTTTTGAAATAGTCTTACTTGTGGGTTTAAGCCAGGTAGGTGTTTGCAATAAGCCACAGAAGTCCTGGAGGGTAGAGTCGATAAAACCCTGAGCACTCAGCTGCTGTGCCCCCAAAAAAACTCGGAAAGGTTTTCTTTATCTCTAGCACTATCCTTTACTCCATAATCTTACTTCATCAGCTTTCTTCTTGTTGCTGTTTTGGGGTTACACTGGTGATGCTCAGGGGTTTCGCTTATTCTGGTCTGTTCTCAGGATTCTCGTGGTATTTGGGGACCACATGGGGGATGCCAATCAAACCTAGTTCAGGGCGCTAAAGCAACCTTTCTTCGCGGGGGTTACGCCCTGGCCCAGCCACCTCTGTTGATCCGTGTTTTTACAGCGTTCCTTCGGGGGATCCTTTGGGCTTCACCTCCTTTCTATGGCAAGCGGCGTTCATGCTGCGAATTTGCTTGATTGTTTTTGCTTTCCTGTCTCGCGAGGGGTGCCGCAAGGTGCGGCTGGGGTGCCCGGCCGTATCAGCAGGTGGCAGACAGGAGACAGGCTTGTTTACACTGTGGGTCTGCCTCTGTGGGCCCTGGACGGTTGATGGTCTGACAAAGGAAAGACTGGGTCCACTGGGATATCCCAGAGCCACGGCAGATTCTGGCAAGCTGCCCACGGTGTATTCGCTATGCCAAAAACGGTAACAATAATGAACCTCATTCCCAATGAATGGAGAGCTACTGGCTCGCTCGAGCAAAGATGTAGAACGGGAGACAAGGATACAATTTTTGCGTTGGGGCCACATCGCTGGTGTTCAGGAATCACTCCTGGCAGTGTTCAAAGGACCTTATGGGGGATGTTGGGACAGGCCCCAGGTGGGCAGCGTAGGCCAGCATCCTCCTCCCCACCGTGCTGTCCCCTTCGGTCCCTACTTAAAATATGAATTCTTCCAGGCAGCCACATCTTGATTGTTTCCGCCTAGCAAGTAATCTGTTTATATTTTGGGGTCACACCTGGCAATGCTCAGGGTTACCCCTGCTCCTGCACCCTCAGGAATCACTCCCCTGGCGGTGCTCGGGGACCACAGGATGCCAGGGATCGCACCCTCAAGGTATGCGCTGGCGCAACGCGCCTTCCCGGCTGGGCCATCGCCCCGGCCCTGTCTCCCCTCGCCTTTTTAATGGTGCTTACAGCGGTCGCCCTTTGCAGATCTTCGCAGCTGTGCCGTAAAGGCAAAACTATCCCATCTAGTGTCTCAAGCACCGCTAGTGAGTAATTCCTGAGTGAAGAGAGGAGTACCCCCTGAGCTTGCCAGGTGTGGGCCCAAAAAATCAAAAAATAAAATAGATAAGCAGATAGATAGATGATAGCTGGATGGATGGATGGATGGATGGATGGATGGATGGATGGATGGATGGATGGATGGGTGATGGATGGATGGATGGATGGATGGATGGATGGATGCCTGGATGGATGGATGGATGGTGGATGGATGGATGGATGGATGGATGGACGGATGGATGGATGGATGGATGGATAGATAGACAGAGTGTTTAGACCATTGATACTTCTAATGCAGTCCTTAACACAATGATACTTAAATGTAACTTACCTGATTCCATTGTAGCACATATTCTTTGTCACCATTTCCTCTTCTTTGACTACTTACTTTGATTATCCCATAGTGTTTGTTGGATTTCTAGCTGTAAACCTAATTTTGGTGGCAGCATTGGGGATTATGGTACATATACACGTCCTTCTTATCGCAACATGTCTCCTGATGGCTTTAAACCAGTTCATGTGTAGGAACCCACTAATAATGGCAATAATAATAATCTAGGGGCCAGGAGGATAGCACAGGAGGGTTCCATCCCGGCATCCCATAAGGGTCCCCAGGCAATGCCAGGAGTAACTCTGAGCGCAGAGCCAGGAGTAACCCCTGAGCATTGCCAAGTGTGATCCTCTCCCAAAAAAAGCAAAAAATTATAATAGTATTTTGGCAGGTATTATTATTGTCGCTGTCTCATTTGCTACAAGCGCATCAAAAATCAGATGGGCTGGACAGTAATGCGATTTGGAGACAAATCGGCTGGACTAGAGCCACTATCGACTGATCCCACGGGATGTGCCAAAGATCACGCGGTCGCCACCTACAAGATGGTCAGACTTGGTTGTCAAGACCGCGAAAATAGTTTGAGGCTCCTTCATATTCCTGAATCAACCAGATGCCATTGGGCTACATGCACCTGATAGGTCCAATGGAAATGTTCCACTGTCACCCGCCTCGAGCAAATCGATAATAACGATTGGACGTGATCAAGTGATTGTCAGATGCTTTCTTTTCATATATGCCATAAACCCCATACTATAATTATTCATGTTCAGATGGTCAGTCATCTTTAGAAAAAACTTGCATGAGGAAATTCACGTGTTCATGCCACAAGCCAGGCTCCACCTCTTAGGCCGCTGCACAGCGCCATGTTCCCGCCTTCCTCCATTTCCTCTCTGTCCAAAAGTTATTCCTGTACCCTGTCGTGCAGGGTCAGGGGTGTGAACGCTTCCAGCATTTGCAGATTGGGAAAGTCTCTTGTTCGTTTCTGAAGCTCACTTACGGTAGTATAGAATTTGCACCAACCCTTCCTCCTGTGCAGGTAAAGGAGCGGCTTCTGTGAGCAGTGCGCGTGGCCCAGCCGGCCCTACGGTCTCTCTCCGCACTGCTCCTAATGGGCTCTCCTACAGGCTGGAGCAGGTTCATGTGCGTGACGGTGGTGTTTGACTGGGTCATACACAATGTGTGTGTGGCTCACTGTTTTATTGGCTGGGTATGCTGTTGTAGTTTATTGTTTTGCTGGGCTGAGTATAGTGTCGTGTAGTTCAGTAGTCTCACTGATTGTGTATGAGTATTGTGTACATAGCTTCTTGCTCAAATTTCTTCAGTGAATGAGCATCCAGTTTGTATCCAATTTGGAGTGATTGGGGGAGTCTAGTGACCCCTATAGGTAGGCCCTTCTCAAAGTTTGCTAACCAGAGGGGCTCGCTTTTCTTCTGTTCCTCACAACACCACTTTTTTTTTTTTCTTTTGGGTCACTACGCACTGCTCAGGGGTTACTCCTGCCTCTGCACTCAGAATTACTCCTGGCGGTGCTCGGGTACCATATGGGATGCCAGGGATTGAACCCGGGCCGTCATTGCTGGCTCCCCAAGTGCAACGTGTGCCCTACCTGCTGGGCCATCGCTCTGGCCCCAATCTTTTGTTTTTAACTTTATTTAAAAACTGTGATTTACAAAGTTGTTCACGGTACAGTTGTTTCAGGTACTCAGTGGCTCCAGCCCCAGCCTCGCTCTAGGCGTGCCTTAAACCACTTGTGGATTTATCTTCGTGTTCTCCCCCGTCTCTCTCCCTCCTCCCCTCCTGTCCCTCTCTCCTTCTCTCTTCCCCGCTCCCAACCAAGGGTGATCTAGATTCTCTCTCTCACCTGTCTGGCCAGAAATAGATGATTTCTGCTTGTTTTCAGACTCACGGTGGGTCTTCACAATAACTTCCGCTAAGGACATGCTGACGCATGTTTGTAACAGGTCTGATGCTGGAGTGAAAATGTCCTTTGTTAGTCACAGAGGCTACTCCTCCCTCTCGTCCGTTAGTGAGTGTGCACTCGAGCACAGAGGTGCTCCCTAGGCCATGGCTCCTGGGTGGCTCCAAGTGGCCCCGCCACCCGCAGCTTCTTCTTTCGCCTTGGTGCAGAGGCTCCCCAGATATACCCGACCTACTGTCCTGTTTCCAGAGATCACTCCATTCTCGGAGACCTCCCGTCCCTGACCTAACTCAACAAAAAGTGTTTGCGATCCTCTCGCCGAGGCCACCACTACCCCAATACCTAGGGTGGGGTGACGCGTGTTCACTTGCGAAGCTCAGGCCATGACGCTCTGAGCCCTCGGGAGGTCCCAGGCATCAATGCAGAGCTGGGGCCGAGGCCACAGCCGTGGGGGCCGTGGGCAGCCCCCTCACACCCACTGCCTCTCTGCTCTGCTCCAAAGTGCAGGTGCTGTGGGGGGGTACCGACTTCGACGGGGTTCGGCAGGACCTTCAACACCTACTTGCTCTACGCCGTGATCAGCAGCAGCCGTATTGCCGCCTCATCTAGGTTCCTCGGTACTTCCCTGTTTAGGTGGGGCTGCCCGCCCCACTGCGCGCCCTCCCAGCCTCTGCGGCCCTGTAGCTTCTCCTGGCCTCCGCCTGGTTTCATAGGGAACAGTGGGTGCTTCTGACAGATCGGCCCAGTAGCGGTTTCTGGCTCCAGGCAGACGCTCCCACACAAATGTTCACATAAAGAATGGAAGACACACACATGGGGCTGTGGCAATCAGAGAGTCACAGACATGGCCTGTGGCAGATCAGAGTCACACACATGGGTTGGTGGCAGATCAGAGAGTCACAGATATGGCCCGCGTGGCAGATCAGAGAGGTCAACATACATGGGCTAGTGGTAGATCAGCGAGCACACAATGGGCCCGTGGCAGATCAGGGAGTTACACACATGGGCCCGTGGCAGCTCAGAAAGTCACACACATGGGCCTGTGGCAGATCAGACTTATAGGCTCGGCCTGTGGCAGACCAGAGAGTCACACACATGGCCCCGTGGGAGATCAGAGAGTCACATACATGGGCCCGTGGCAGATCAGAGAGTCACACACATGGGGCCCGTGGCAGATCAGAGAGTCACACACTGGGGCCCGTGGTAGATCAGAGAGTCACACACATGGGCCCGTGGTAGATCAGAGAGTCACACATGGGCCCGTGGCAGATCAGAGAGTCACACACATGGGCCCGTGGGCAGATCAGAGAGTCACACACATGGGCCCGTGGCAGATCAGAGTCAGCCATGCGGGGGGGATGCTCAGGCAGGGGTTTCCACCTCACCCCATCTGCCAGCAATGGGGAAAGTGCCTCGAGAGCCGCTGCCCCTCATTGAGTGGGGACAGCACAGACAGTGAACAGGCACGTCCCTGCTCCTCCCACAACTTCGGGACCTCCTAGACCGGGCTTCGTCTGTGGGGCCCCCCCGCCTCCCCAGCCCTGGGCAGCAGAGAAGTGCATGGGACACACGTTGGTGAGGGCCGGGAGAGGGAGGGAGGGGAGCCAGACCCACTGCTCCAAGCCCGCCCCACCACTGTTCCTCTCGCCTCCGACCCCCACCCCGAGGCTGTTCCTCTTCCTCCCGCTTGAGGAGGGGAAAGCAGAATGGGAAAGGTTTTTTTAAATCCCTCAAAATTGGGTTAAGATAATATAAGGCTAAGGCATTTTCCCTTCCATGTGACCGGCCAGGGGTCACAGCAGGATTGATCCCAGAGTGCAGCCAGGTACGGCTCCAGAGAGCAAAGGGAAAATTGGTTAAACTGTAGTGTTGCTCCTCTCGCCTGCCCAGTGTTCCTGTCCTTCTTCGCATCGCAGCATTGCCTCAGCTGCCTGGTGGCGCTCTTCCTGTACCACGTGGTCCTCGGCGTGCGCTACCTGGGCATCCTCAACGGGTGGCAGCCTTTGTGTGGGCAATGGTGAGTGCCGCCCCCTTCCTTTCTTCTCTCAAGCACATCCTAGCTTCCTGGGGCAGGGTGGGGGTGTCCCAAAGCCCCATCTCAGACCTCAGAACCTAGGGGAAGTAACGGGCAGGGCCCTAGTCCTGGGATGGACAGAGCCCACTACTGTGGGAGGCTGCTGGGAAGAGGCCCCACGCGCTGCCCGGGTGCAGAGACTCTGGAGGCAGCACTGGGTGGGTGGAGCCTGGGCTGGGGCGGCCTGGGGCCGAGTCCGACCTCAGTGTCCCCGCCGCCGGTACCTCACAGGCGTGGACGATGTGTTTGTCTTCACCACCTGCCGCCAGGCCGCCCACCTGGAGGACCCGCAGCTGCGCATGATCCACACCATCCAGACGGCCGGCAAGGCCACCTTCTTCACCTCGCTGACTACGGCCGCCGCCTATGCCGCCAACGTCTTCTCCCAGGTGTGGACGCCGCCCCACCCGGCCTCCCCACGCCCTTCCACTCCCCCTGGCAAGCGGCTGGTCTTCTGGGGTGCCTAGGGTCCGACCCGTGGACGTGGAGTGAGCTAAGGAACTCGCTCGGCAGTCAGTCCCAGGGGCTGTGTGCCTGTGACATGTACCTCAGCGCTTCCTAGGGCAGCGTGGGCACATCCTGGGCACAGGCCATCAGCTGAGACAGGAGCCTGTGCTCCAGAGCTGGGAGGTCCCTGCCCCAGCTGCAGCTGAGGTCCTGGCCGTACTGCGTCCCCCACTCTGCCCGCCCTGCGGCTGGGGTGCCTGAGTGCCCGCGCTCTGGGCTCCAGACTGTCGCCTGCCCTCCAGATCCCGGCTGTACCCACTTTGGCCTCTTCATGTCCTCATCGTGTCCTGCTGCTGGCTGGCCGTGCTCTTCACCATGCCTGCCACCTGGGCATCTGGAGCCTCTACCTGGCACCGCTGGAGAGCGCCTCGCCAGGCCAGGTGGGTGTCCTGGCGCCTAGACGAAAGAGGGGCACCCTCTCACTGCGTAGATCCGGCCTTGGGGCTGTGTGGCCCGCTGCCCTGGTCCAGAATCCCATAATGAGCCCCTGTGTACTGGCCACAGAAGCCCTTACTGAGCACCATCTGTATACCAGCCCAGAAATCCTTACTGAGCACCATCTGTATACCTAGCCTAGAAACCCTTACTGAGCACCATCTGTATACCAGTCCAGAAACCCATACTGAGCACCGCCTGTATACTGGCCCCAGACACCCCTTACTGAGCACCATCTGTATACCGCCCCAGAAACCCTTACTGGGCACCATCTGTGTACTGGCCCCAGAAACCCTTACTGAGAACCATCTGTATACCGCCCCAGACACCTTGCTGAGCACTGTCTGTACACCAGTCCTAGAAACCCTTACTGAGCACTGTCTGCATACCAGCCCAGAAACCTCTTACTGAGCACCGCCTGTATACCAGCCTCCAGTAACCCTTACTGAGCACCATCTGTATACCAGCCCAAAAAAAACCCTTATTGAGCACCATCTGTATACCAGCCCCAAAACCCTTTATTGAGCACCATCTGTATACTGGCCCCAGAAAGCCCTTACTGAGCATCGCCTGTATACCGCCCCAGAAACCCTTACTGAGCACCGCCTGTATACCATCCCCAGAAACCCTTACTGAGCACCATCTGTATACCGCCCCAGAAACCCTTACTGAGCACCATCTGTAATCTGGCCCCAGAAACCCTTACTGAGCACCGCCTGTATAGCGCCCTAGAAACCCTTACTGAGCAACGCCTGTATACCATCCCCAGAAACCCTTACTGAGCACCATCTGTATACCGCCCCAGAAACCCTTTACTGAGCACCGTCAGTATACCGCCCTAGAAACCCTTACTGAGCACCCACCTGTATACCAGCCCCAGAAACCCTTTACTAGCACTGGTCTGTATACCGCCCTCAGACACCCTTATTGAGCACTGTCTGTATACCAGCCCCTAGACGCCCTTACTGAGCACCATCTGTATACCGTCCCCAGAAACCCCTATTGCGCACCGCCTTCATACCGCCCCCAGAAACCCTTGCTGAGCACTGTCTGTATACTGGCCCCAGAAACCCTTATTGAGCACCGTCTGCATACCGCCCCAGTAACCTTACTGAGCACCGTCTGTATACTGACCCCAGAAACCCTTACTGAGCACCGCCTGTATACTGACTCCCAGCCAGGCCCACTTGGGCCAAAAGTGACAAGACAAGGTTGGGGTCTAGTGATCCCCATTTGGGTCCCTTCCAGGGTGCCAGGAAGTGGCACCATGCCTTCACCCAGTCTGCATTACCTCCTTTCCTAGGCACTGGTTGCTGTGCCTCTTGTCTTATCCTTCCGGCTCACTGGCTCTGCTGAGGGAGGCGATGTCTTGTTCCGGGTCCCCAAGCAGGTGTCAGGAGTCACTGTTGGACCAAGAAAGCTGACCCAGGTCCTACCCACGCCCTGCAGAGGCCTTAGAGCTGCTGTCTCAGGGAGGGAGCGCCTTTCTAGTGGGAGCATTTGCTGCTGGAGGCCCAGAGTTGGCTTCATGGAATCCAGCCTGGGGTCCTGGTGGAGGCTGGAAGTGGTTGAGGCCTGATGGGCCCTGCCAGGGGGTGTCCAGGCCCCATGACGGTGCCCACCTGAGCATGGTGGGCCAAAGAGACCAGGGGGAACATGTGAGACGGAGCTCAGCCTTAGACCTGACCCCAGCCTGCCAGACACACGCGGCACAGGGTGGTGGGATGCAGGTTTGATCACGTCTGGGGCTGGCGTATAGACCTTAAGTAAGGCCTGAGGGGGTGCCCTCTGTCCACCAGCCCAGTACAAAAGCCCAGTCCAGCCCAGTCCCAGCCTGGGCCAGACTTCAGTACCTGCTCCCTTTGGGAGTACCGGTGGGTCACGGCTGGGACTCACAGGACCCTTGAGGGTTAGGTATTCGTGGAATCCCGGGCTGGGTACTGCGGCTCACGCCATGTTCAGCCTCCACAGCTTAATGCTGGCCAGTCTGGCTGCACCAAGGCTTTCTCCCCACTGTTGCCCCTTGGTGCATGTTTCCTCCCTGCTGGGTCAAGCCCCATTATTCTGGGGGTGGCACCAAGACCCTGGCCCTGGGGAGACACAGAGATGGTCCCTGGCCTGCTGCTCAGCCACTGTTCCCTCTCCACAGCTGTTACCAGAGGTGTGGGCCGCAAGAGCTCACCACACTTCCCGGGGACATGTTCACGCTACCCACCTGGTGGGGGCTCCCTGCCCTGGCCCACTGCCCTACCTGGATGATGACATCCCCTGCTGGATGTGGAGGACTAGCCGGGTGAGCCCTGGGTGGCTCCCTCTGGGTGGGCGAGGCAGACTGGCCTGGGCAGGCTGCATGGGGGGGGGAGGGCAGGGCAGGGAGCCTGGTCTGGCAGTGTCGCTGACAGGCTGCCGCTCTGCCCGCAGTGTCCCTGGAGCTGGGAGACGTGGTCGCTGGTGTCGGTGCCCCTGAGGCTCCGCAGCCCTCCCAACAGGGACCAGCGGGGAGCTCATACGCAGCTACAGGAGCTCCTCCACCAACAGGGTCCTGTGGTCAGCGGTCAAGAGCCACTGATCGTGGGTAAGTGGGGAGGCTCACGGGTCCTGTGCCAGGATAGACACCCCCAGAGAGTGTGGGCACTGGGACCTCAAGTCTCACGCCTGAGCCCTGCTTGCTGTGGAGGACAGGGGTGGCCACCTGCCGTCCCTTTGGGAACAATTGCTGACCACCCGTAGGACCTACCTAGACTCTGTCTGCTTGTTCACCTTGGCCAGTTAAGACTAGTCATGGTGGCTTCCTGAGGGCCACATGCTGGCCGTGTGTGCTCAGCTGGGCCTATGAGCCACTGTGTGCTCCTGGAGTAAGGGTGCAACTGGTGTCTCATGTAGCCATCGCGGTGGGGGCAAGAGCGTGGTCCACTGCATGGCCCAGAACCCAAAGTTCTGAGGACCAGCGAGATAGTCCAGAAGGTAGGGCACTTGCCTTGCACATGGCTGACCCAAGTTCCATCCCTAGCACCACATAGAACCCTACCAGAGTGATCCCCTGAGCACTGCCAGGTGTAACTCTAGGTGTAACCCCAGCACCAGAAGAACACAAACCAAAATCCCCAAGAGCATCGGCTGTAACGTGGCATGGTGGATGGCTGTTTAAGTGGACATCTGTTTATGGGTGTGTCCAGGAGTCTGGGCCATGGGCACCTCCGCCGCTTGTCCCCAGCTACACCTCTCTCAGAGTGGAGCAGCTCAGAGCTTGGTGGAGGGCCCGAGCCCACCCGCTTGCTCCCTCCTTGCCTGCAGGCCTCTTTGTCACCGTCCTGGTCCTGTCCTCGGTGTTTGCCAGCCGGCCCGGTCTGCCAGCCGCATGCCCCTCTGCTCTTCCGGCCTGACACCAACATCCAGGTGCTGCTGGACCTCAAGTACAACCTGAGCTGAGGGCGCCCTCCTGCACCACCTGCCCGGTGAGGGCTGCCGCTGGGCATGCCAGGCTCTGTTGGCCAAGAGCTGGGTACTCAAGGGCCCCTCTCTGCTGTACTCAATGTTCCTTGCCCCAGCACTCCCTGGGTCTGACTTGTTCAGACAAGGGCCTTCCTGGCACTGCACTGGGGCCGCTGGCACCCGCACCCTGCAGCTGGCACCGGTCATTGGGAGAGATTGGGGTGGAGCGGGCGCCTGGTAGCCCAGCTTCATGGAAGGCTGCCTGGAAGCGGAGGCTTCTCCGGAGACTAGGTGGATGGGTCGCTATTGGTCTCAAGAAAGAGGGCCTGGCTTGAGGGGGGGGGTCTCGGCAGCCACAGAAGAGAAGGTTGCATCTAAGGGGCCAGGACTCAAGACCTGGTTTCCAGGGGATACTTTAGGGGGCAGAAGCAGCCTTGGTACACTTGGGGTGCTTTCTGCTTGTCATTTAAAGACAGAGGCTTCTAGTGCTGAGCTGCTTCAGAAAAGGGGGTTGATAGGAAGTTGAGTGATAGCACAGCTGGTAGACCATTTGCCGTGCACGTAGTCAACTCAGGTTCAGTACCCGGCACCCATATGGTCCCCCCTGCACCGCCAGGAGTAATTCCTGAGGGCAGAGCCAGGAGTAACAACTGAGCATTACCGGTATGACGTAAAAATAAATAAAATGAATAAATAAATAGGTAGATAGATAAACAAATAAATAGAGCATTAGATAGGCCTCTTCTAGGGTTGAAGTAGGTCGGGTGAAGGGGAGTCACCCTGCAGCTTGAGTGGTCACTGTCCCGTGCCCGTGCTGGAGGGTGCAGGGGACTGGCCACTCGGGGTCAGCAGCGGCCCTAGTTCCCCTAGATGCAGACCTCGACACTGCAGGCCCCCGGCCCAGCTTCTGCCGTGCAGTCCTGAGGTGGTGGGGTCGTGGGGGTGGTCTGTTCCAGGAGAAGCCACAAGCCTGCAGAGCAACATCCGACCTCCTTGGAGAAGAGGAACGGGCTCGGGGTGCCCTGGGCCAGCCGGGTCTGAGCCCGCCCCTGCGGGGTGAGAGGGAGCAGGGTCTGAGGTCTCGGCTTGTCCTGCCGGGCCCCTGGGCCCACATGCTCAGGTGGTCTGGGGATCCTAGGGTGCCCTGCTGGAGCGTGAGGCGGTCCGGCCAGTGGGTCCCTGGCAGCCTGATTGGGTGGGGGGGTCCCAGTGGGCTGAGTGCATCAGGCCTTCCTTAGACCCTGCTGTGAAAGCGAAGGCCCTGTTCCTGGCTCTCTGTGGAGGGTGGGGCTGGGGATCCGCCCGTCTTAACCCAGACTCTGGGGCTGTCCTGCTGCCTCGCCCGCTGACCTGCAGTAGGGCCAGTGTGAAGACTTTCATGGAGATCCTGGAGGCTGGCCCTGCCTTTCCCCTTCTGGAGTCTCCCTCAGAGGCGGGGCCACCCCCATCATGGACCCCAGCGCTTTCTCCCCTTCCTTCCTGGCTCCCTGTTCCCATCCGGGACCCTCACTGTCCCCCGGCAAGAGGGCCAGGTAGTGGGAAATGCAGGGTCAGGAAGCTCGTAAGGACTGTCCCTCTCATCCCATGCTCCTGACGCTCAGGTGACTGTCCCCTTTGATGTCCACTTTGGTCTCTAGATGCCCCTGGCACTGTGTACGTGTCCCAGGTGAAGGCCGAGGGCCGCCTGCCATCTACAGGCTGTCACTCAACGCCAGCCGCCCCGCCTGGCAGGTGGTGGCCCTGGGGCGGGGACGTGCCTTCCTTCCAGGTGAGCCGCAGCCCCTTCGACGCCCCAGAGGCCACCCCATGGCAGCCAGGTATGGGCAGGGCCTACAGAGCCAGCAGACCTGGGTGCGATCCTGGCCCTGCCAGTTCTCTATCAGTCTGTGCCTCTCAGAGCCTCAGTGTTCTCACCTGTGCAGGGGTCAGCCCGGGAGGCTAGGGGGGTGAGGAGCGGGCACAGTCAAGAGCCTGTGACACTAGCCATTGACTGACGTCCTGCTCTGTGTCCGATGGCCCGCCCGGCCCTGCGCCACTGACAGTGCTCTGGGATTGCAGGCTTCGGCCTTCCCTGTCGGGTCACCGGGCCTCTGACATCACACACCCTAGGGTGACGGCGCCCCGCTCCCACTTGTTTGCTCAGAGCCAATGACTCCACGCAAGCAGAGGCCACTGCTCCCTGCCTGGCCCTGAGCCTCAGCCTCACTGTCCCCTGGGACCTGGAACAGCACAGCTGACACCCCTGTGTCTCAGCTCAGCACCTGACACCCCACGGTCTCAGCCCAGTACCTGACACCCCGTGTCCCTAGCCCAGCACCCCGACACCCCATATGTCTCAGCCCCAGCACCTGACACTTTAGGTCCCAGCCCAGCACCTGACACCCCACATGTCTCAGCTCAGCACCCCAACACCCCACGTGTCTCAGCCCAGCACCTGACACCCCACATGTCTCAGCCCAGCACCCTAACACCCCACATGTCTCAGCTCAGCACCCCAACAGCTCGTACACGCCTCAGCCCGGCACCCGATGTTCCACACATCTCAGTGTGAGTGTCACCTTCACGGGCCGTGCTGGCCACTTCACGCCCTGCCCCTTTGCTGTGTCCAGCGCCTGCTTCTGCTAGCATGGGCTCAGGTGAAGGAAGGACTGAGGCTCAGAGGGACCTAGGCCTCCTGCACTCCTGCTGGGCGGGGGGCGGCGGGGCCCGGCCACGCCCAGTCACGTGTCTTGTCTCTGTCGCTCCATGCTCAGGTGTATAGAGCACCTTTGGTGACTTCACCAGGAAGCTGACCGCTTGTATGTCTACAGGAGGGCTCCTCCCGGCGGCCAGCCCTGCCCGCAAGTGGATGCTGACCACCTTGGCCTGCGACGCCAGGCGGGCTGGAAGTTCGATTTCAGCTTCTACGCCGCCGCCAAGGAGAGAAGCACAGCCGGTAACGGAGCCCCACGCGGAGCCGGGACACAAGACGCTCTCTACCCTACAGGACACACACAGATGTGTATACCCCATAGGGACACGCCGACACAGATGTGTATACCCCATAGGGACACGCACAGATGTGTATTCCCACAGGGACACGCACACACAGATGTGTATACCCTACAGGACAAGCACAGATGTGTATACTCTACAGGACACGCACAGATGTGTATACCCCACAGGGACACGCACAGATGTATACCCCTACAGGAACACGCACAGATGTGTATACCTCACAGGGACACGCACAGATGTGTATACTCACAGGGACAAGCACAGATGTGTACTCCTCAGGGACATGCACAGATGTGTATACCCACAGGGACAACGCACAGATGTGTATACCCCCACAGGGGACACAGATGTGTATACCCTACAGGGACACGCCTTGATAGACGTGTAGGCCCCGCAGGGACACACACACACACACACACACACATGCACACCCCACTGGACACGCACAGATGTATACCCCATAGGGACTCACACACACACACATATACCCACAGGAACACGCACAGACATGTACACCCACTGGAACACATGCACAGACATGTACACCCCCCACAGACACACACATGTACACAAACATACTACACACCGATACATATGCATATAGACACTATATACATACCACACACCGATACATATGCATATAGACACTATATATGCATATATACACACAAACATACTACACTCAGACACACATGCATAGACAACAAATATACTCACTTAAGGACACACCTGACACATTTATATACCACAGACACGCACACAGAGACATACATACCACACACTGGGAACAAGTGCACATAGAAACACATACATGACTCCACACGCACACCCTGGCAGATGAGCAACCCATGACACGCACACACGCGTGTGGCTAGCACTCCTGTGAGCAGCCATTTGTTCAGATATTTCTCTGCACAGCCTGAGGCGTGGGCTACCCCAGCGGAGATGACGCTGCACCCCTGTGGGCCGGGCTCCTGCGGAGACCCTGGGGTCTTACCGCCTGCACCCAGAGCTCCCTCTTCAGAGTGGGGCTGAGGTCAAGACTCAGGTCCCAGAGCCCTCACTGCACCCCTAGCCCAGCTCCTGTCCCCACCCATTTCCCACCTGCTGACCCTCAGGGCCCTGGCACGCACTGGCACCCAGCCGCCCGTGGTGCTGTCCCCACACGGCTGCCCTATGGAGGGAGTGGGTCCCCTGGCCCTCTGCAGGTGCCCCAGTGTTCACGGGCCCTGCTTGGTGGTGGCAGGAAGGAGCTGTCCCCTAGGCCCCAGACAGCTTGTGCCCATGGCTTACTTGTGCCCAGCAGCCTGCGGCCCGTGTCCCCGCCATACCCCAAGTTCACCCATGGGAGGGCCAAACTGCCCGGGCGGCCACTCAGAGCCTATCATTTACTTACTAGTGCTGAGGACAGGCTGGTCAGGACACAGTGGCCAGAGCCATAGTACAGTGAGTAGGACACCATTCTCTCGGTTCTATCCCCAGCACCCCATATGGTCCCCCGAGCCTGCCAGAATAAGCCCTGAGCACAGCCTGGTGTGGCCCAAAAAAGCAAACCAGAAGGAGGTTCCTGCACCCTTAGGCTGTGTTGTGGACAGACCCTGGCAGCGGAGTCAGCCCCAATTGCTTCAAACAGTGGGAGAAGCTGGGAGAAGCCCCACCCCTTTGCAGTCGAGGGAGGGCGGCGGTGCTTGGGAACCGGCTCAGCGCCCAGACAAGTGGGGACTCGCACAGGGAGGTAAACTGCTCAATAATGACTTAGTCCCTGGGCTGTGGCGCTACCTGGCTAAGTCTAGAACATTCCCTAGAGAACCTTGGCTAGCATCCGCCCACCAGCGGGGCAAGCTGCCTGTGGAAACTCTGTCTTCACGTAAACTCTTGAGGCTCTGGACTTTCTCCGGGAGACGGGAATGAGGGGCTTCTGTAGGTCCCAGGGCTGGCCACGCGGGTGGAGGTGGGCCTCGCGCCCGTGAGTCTTGGGCCCCCGGAGGACGGGCTTGAGAACTGCAGCTCTGCCCTGTGGCCTGCGTGCGGTGTCCGGCGCGTCCACGCGGCCCCCCGACTCGGTCTCCCTGCCTGCCTCCACAGGAAGCTGCTTCGCGCAGTCACACAGCCGCCGCTCCACGGGCGCTGCCTGTGTGGCGCCCTCGGGCTGCCTGCTCAGCTCCAGCCCCCGACGGGCCTACCAAAGGCTTCTTTACGTGCCCAGCGGAGAAAGGTAGCGGGCGGCGCAGGGCGGGGGCGCGGCCGCGACCTCGCGGGCGCCCAGCTCTGACTCCCTCAGCAGTGCCTAGGACCCGCCTCTCGCCCACCTTCGGCTTCAACCCCTGCGTGAACACGGGCTGCGGGAAGCCGGCAGTGCGGCCGCTGGTGGACACCGCCATGGTCTTCGTGGTCTTCGATCTCGGCATCAACCGCACGCGGTAGGCGGACAACCACGCCCTGGGGGACTAGGTACATGGCCTGGAGCAGCAGCCCGCCTGACGTCCCGGCATCCTGGGAGGCACAGGCGGCGCCGGGGCTCCCGGGTCACTGTAAGAGCTGGCAGGGCTGGCCCCGGCACTTGTGTGCACCTGGGGTTGAGCTGGCCGCCTGCTCGAGGGGCCGGAGGGGAGCAAAGGCGTGACTCGGCCCATGGGTCAGTCCCCCCTACCCTAGGTCTGCGCGGCTGCGGTGCCGAGGGCAGCGGGCTGTGGGGCAGTGATTGCCGCAGGTCTGGTACGCGCTAGGCACAGCGGTACCGGAAGGCAGACGCTGGACAGAGGAATCGCGGGCTGGGTGGGAGGGACCGTGAGTACTAAGAGGACGCTAAAGCAGAAGGGAGACGGGCGCCTGGAGGTGCAAGACTGGCCCAACCCCTGTGGGCAGTCCCTGGAGCAGGTGGCGCCTCCTCCATGCTGGTCCATTCCCCGGTGGGCAGGACTCTGGAGCATATGGCTCCTCCCTTCATGCTGATTTGGTCTAGTAACCAGTGAGGGGGCTCTGGGGCAGATGGCTCCTCCCTCATGATGGTTCTTGGTCCCGCCTCTGTGGTGGGCTCCTGGAGCAGATAGCCTCCCCTCCATGATAGCTTGGTCCCTCCTGTGGGTGGGCTCCTGGAGCAGATGGCTCCTCCCCTCATGATGACTTGGTCCCTCCCTCTGTGGGCGGGTCCTGGAGAAGATGGCTCCTCCCCTATGATGACTTGGTCACGCCCCTGTGGGCGGGTCCTGGAGTAGATGGCTGCCCCATGATGACTTGGTCACGCCCTGTGGGCAGGCTCCTGGAGCAGATGGCTCCTCCCTCATGATGGCTTGGTCCCTCCCCTGTGGGCAGGCTCCTGGAGCAGATGGCTCCTCCCTCATGATGACTTGGTCCCTCCCTCTGTGAGCGGTCCTGGAGCAGATGGCTCCTTCCCCTCATGATAGCTTGGTCCCGCCCCTGTTGTCGGGCTTCTGGAGCAGATGACTCCTCCCTCTATTATGGCTTGGTCCTCTCCCCTGTGGGCGGGTCCTAGAGCAGATGGCTCCTCCCTATGATGACTTGGTCCCGCCCTGTGGGCGGCTCTGAGTTGATGGCTCCTCCCTCAGACCTCAAGCCCCTCCTGTGAGAGCCTACCGGGATACTCTGCGGCATGGAGGACTCAAAAGGGGAGACCCTGGGCAGTGCTGGGCAGTGCTGGGCAGTGCTGGGCAGTGCTGGGGGTGGGGGGACAGGACAGAGCGGCTCAGTGGGGACGGGACAGAGGCCTCTGGATGTTCCTATGGGCCTCCAAGCATTGTGGCCCGACTCAGCGCCTGCACCACCTCGTGTCTCCTTGGGAAAGGGCAGCGCTGTCTACGACAGCACCTTGACCTCTTCAAGGAGATCGGCACCTGTCGCCTGTGTAAGGCCATTGCGGGCAACGCAGAGCTGGTGGAACGGGCGGGCCCAGTGCCTGCCCTCAGGTGCGGGGTCCCCCGTGCTGGGTGGGAGGATGGCCCCTGGGTCCCCTAAGACCGAGCGGTCTGCACCGAACTGGGGAGCTGACACCCAGCCGCCCAGTTAGGGCCCGTGTGGGTGTGGGTGAGGAGGCACCCCAGGTCAGCTGGACCCCGTCATGCCTAAGCCTCTACCCCAACAGGGTAGAGGATGTCACCCACTGACTGTGGCATACGGGCGGTTGCGGTCAGTGGCCTGACCATGGTCACTGGCAGTGGACGCGCGGGCAGGGGATGGTGGGGCCCACTCCCAGCTCCCCCACCTCCACCTTCTTCTCCCTGCAGGCTACAGCATCTCCTCCTTCCTGCAGATGTTGCACCCCGAGCAAGGAGCTGCCCGAGCCCAACCTGCTCCCGGGCAGCTGTCACACGGCGCTGGTGGGGGGCCAAGGAGGGCCGCGTGCAGTGGATCTCCATGGCCTTTGAGTCGGTGAGCCCAGAAGCCAGCCTGGGCCGCCCAGAGCCCTGTCTTCCTCCCCCTTCTGCCCCAGGGCCTCACTGGCGGGGCTAGGGACCCTCCCTCTGCCACGGGGCACCACTGACCCAGGATCGCTCAGGGCACCAATACCCCACAACTCTGTCGCCTCACCTGCACGCCCTAAGCCTGGGTGCCAGGAGGCATGGACCCTTGACCTGGCATTTTGGAGCCCCAGCTTGGCTCTGAGTGTTGCCAAATATACCCTGCTCCAGCGCCCTATGGGCAGGACCCTGGAGCAGATGGCCTCCCCTCCATGCTGACTTAGTCTAGTCCCCCAGTGGGCGGCCCTGGAGCAGATGGCTCCTCCTCCATGCTTGACTGGCCCAATCTCCCCAGTGGGCGGCCCTGGAGCAGATGGCTCCTCCCTCCATGCTTGACTGGCCCAATCTCCCAGTGGGCGGGCCCTGGAGCAGATGGCTCCTCCCCTCCATGCTGACTTGTTCTAATCCCCCAGTGGGCGGGCCCTGGAGCAAATGGCTCCTCCCTTAGACCTCAAGCCCCCTTTCTGTCCAGGGGGTCTAGGTGGTCTGGCAGAATGGAAGTCACTGGGAAAGTAGAGCCTGTGTGCGATGAGGCCAGACCTCTTCTCAGCTCCCAGTTCTTTCCCCCCACCACCGGGCCACTCACTACACAAACCCCCAAACTACTTGCCGGCAGCCTTAAGGGCCCGAACATTGCCAGCCTTCAGCGCACCTGGGCGGGTGCCAGCACTGGCTCAAAGCCACAGTCAGACATGGACAGGTAGACTGACCTCTGGCAAGTCACTGCTGACCTGGAGGGATGGGGTGCATCCCACCCACCAGACGACCTATGACCCTGTGACCTCTGACCGGGCAGCATTGTGTGACTAAGACCAGATGCTGGAGGTGTGCCCTGGGCCCCACCCCGCCCCGGCCCTCCCATACCCTCTCTCCGGGCTGCCCCCATCCCAGCCCGGCACAGCACTTAGTCTCTCCCGAGCCACTCAGCAGGCTCCGACCTCACTCATGCACGTCCTGCACGGGTCTAAAACACCTTGAAATTTTGAGCCCACCGCAGCTGGAGAGAAGAGAATCCATGCCCAGGGTCCCGCCAGCTGGCCCCCCACCCTGCACCCGGCCTCTTCTGGCTGCACGCGTGTGGGCCGGTGTCCCCACCTGACTGGCCTGTGTCCCCCGCAGACCACGCATAAGGGCAAGTCCTCGCTCCAGACGCACGCAGACTACCTGCGCTGGGAGCGCCTCCTCCAGGCCCAGCTGCGCGCCTTCCCGAGGGTTCTGCCCTGCGCCGCGGCTTTCAGACCTGCGAGCACTGGAAACAGATCTTCATGGAGATCATAGGTGAGCTGTGGCGGGCCCTCACCCCAGGGTCCTAGGGCAGGGCTGTATGTTGTGTGTATAGACTGGCCTACCTCTACTTGTCATCTCTGTCCTGGCATACCCGGGCACCAGAGCCCAAAGCTTGGGCCCCTTCTGCTCACATTCCAGCCCTCTGCTCTCCAGAATCTGAGGTGTCTGTCTTCAGGGCCCCTCGAGGTGCCCGGTCCTGTGCCAGGGTGTCTGTGATTGCTCTAAACTCCAGCCGGGGCTGGAGCAATAGCCCAACAGGTAGGGCATTTGCCTTGCACGTGACCAGCCTGTGCCGGCCCGGTTCGATCCCCGGCATCCCATATGGTCCTCTCGAGCACCGCCAGGAGTAATTCCTGAGTGCAGAGCCAGAAGTAACCCCTGAGCGCCGCCGGTGTGACCTAAAAGAAAAAAAAAAGAAAAAAAGTAATAAAAAAAAATAAACTCCAGCCAGGGATGAGGTTACTTGCCCTTCGTACACGTGACATGTGGCCGTGAGAGGCCATCCAGGGTCGTCCGTGCTGCACCCCATTGAGGCCTTCCTGTTCCTCCCAGGGGTGCAGAGTGCTCTGTATGGCCTCGCCCTGTCCTTGCTCATCTGCATTGCTGCAGTGGCCATTTTCACCACACACCTGCTGCTCCTACTGCCTGTGCTTCTGAGCATCCTGGGTAAGTGAGCCGGGCCCAACTGCTGAGCAGCCTGGGTAGGTGGGCTGGGCCCAGGCCCTTGAGCATGCTGGGTAAGTGAGCCGGGCCAGGCTGCTGAGCATGCTAGGTAAGTAAGCCACGCCAATCAGCTGAGCATGCTGGGTAACTGAGCTGGGCAAAGCCGCTGAGCATGCTGGGTAAGTGAGCCAGGCCAAGCCACTGAGCATGCTGGGTAAGTGCTGGGCCAAGCCGCTGAGCATTCTGGGTAGGTGAGCCAGGCCTGGGAAGGGGGCCCTCTTGTGCATGCCCCCACCACCTGCCTGGCACCCGCCCCACTGACTTTTGCTCAGAATTTCTCTGCCAGAGAACCTGGGAGCCATGTTCCCAGGAGCTCAGCCCAGTGAGGTCCTGCTAACCCGTGCCCACCTCCAGGGTCCCTGGGTCTCGCCCTGTCTCTCATTCCTGCTGCCGAGATAGGGCTCCACTCTAGGCTTCACCTCCTCCTGGGGTCCCCCTGAATGCCCCCTGCAGGCCTCCTGGAGGGGCCGGTCCAAGCTGCCCTGCCCCCATGTAGGTATCGCCTGCCTGGTGGTGACCATCATGTACTGGTGTGGCTGGGAGATGGGCGCCGTGGAGGCCATATCCCCTGTCCATCCTCGCCGGCTCCTCCGTGGACTACTGCGCCCACCTGGTCGAGGGCTACCTGCTGGCCGGTGGAGAACCTGCCCCCCACCAGGCCGAGGTGAGCCCCCCCTGACTCCCCGCATCTTCTCCCTCACCCCTGCACAGCAGAAGGAGCTTTGGAGCAGCCAGACACCCCCCAGGCAGCACCCTAGTTAGGTGGACCTAGGCGCCGCGGGTTGCCCCCTCAACCCCCATCCCCAGGGGCTGGAGTCCAAGCAAGGCTGTAGGGCTGGGGGGGCTCCTCAGGCTGGGGCCCCTCTCTTGGGCTCGCTGGGGAGGGCCCCACAAAGCCCTCAGCCCTCCCAGGTCGGCGTCTGATGTCACTTGCAGTGCCCAGGTGGGCAGTGCACTGTGGTCAGCGGCTGGACCAATACCGAGAAGCTGCGCCTTGCAGTTCCAGAAACCCGGGTCTCTGGATGATCCCTGCTGTTCAAGTGTAAATCGTATTGCAGCGAAAATGTGCATCTTCAGGGCAGTGCAATCAGCGCCGCTGTGGCAGCAGTTATGGTCAGAGTCCAGCCTCGATGGCCCTGCACCGTGCTGTCCAGTCACCATGGTAACCCCATGGGCCACGTGCCACTGTTGGGAGGGCCAGGGCGGAAGAGGTCCCTAGCCTGGCTCCCAGAGGCAGGATGGGGCCCCGGAAGGCGGTCTGGTTTCACGCGGGTGGGGCCTCCACCAAGCTTCACTTGTCACCCCTACCCGCCACGCAGGACACCCACTCGCAACGCCAGTGGCGGACGCTGGAGGCTGTTCGGCATGTGGGCGTGGCCATCGTGTCCAGCGCCCTCACCACGGTCATCGCCACGGTGCCCTCTTCTTCTGCATCATTGCCCCGCTCGCCAAGTTTGGCAAGATCGTGGCGCCAACACAGCGGTCTCCATCCTGTACACGCTGACGGTCAGCACCGCCCTGCTGGGCGCCATGGCACCCGCTCCTTCACGCCGCACCAGGACTTCCTTCCTCAAAGCCCTGGCGGCCGTGCTGCTGGCGGGGCCGTGGGGCTGGGCGCCTGCCTGCTCCTGCTGCACAGTGGCTACAAGATCCCACTGCCGCCGGGGCCGCACTATAGCACCCGCCTGACCGCGCACTTTGGGTCGCGGGTGCGGCTCGAGGTCTTGGTTCCCAGCCCGCTGACACCCACCCGGCAGGGACTGACTCCTGTCAGTTCCCAGGAGCTGACACCCACCCGGCAAGAGCCAGAGCTGGGTGCAGAAGCTGGGCCCCTTCTTCCCCAGCTAACTGCAGCTGCACTGGGTACCCCTGAAACTGGAGCAGATCCGCCCCCGTCCATGTACATGGTCACGGGGACCCCCGTGATTTTTCAGGGGATCTCCCTTCCATTGCTTCAGTGCTTACACCGCCATTCAGACCTGGGGCTCATGGGGCCCCCCCATTCTACAGATGTGGGAAACTGAGGCACCAAGAGGCAGAACAACCCCGGACAGCTGGCCCAGGGCCCTGCCCAGGGGGCTTGGCAGGAAGCTACAGGGGGCTGGGCAGGGCCCCCCTCTCCAGCGCTGGTCCCTCCCAGACCTTTGAGTCCTGGCAGAGCCGATGACGGAGGCTGGGCTGGGCTGTAGCATGTCCCGCTCCCTGTCCGTCCCAGCCTCCCAGAGGGTGCTGGGGCCCAGCACAGGCTGCCTCAGACAGGACCACCCTCTGGGGGATGGACCTTCAGGGAGGGGCAGCCCCCTGTGGGACCAGCAGTGCCTGCCGCCTGCTGGTCCCCTGTCCTCACAGCAATGACACTGCAGACGCCACCATCAACACGAACATTTTCTGCATCTCTGGCTCCGGAGTCTTTGTGTTGAAATGACCCCTCGTGCGCCTGCCCCCTAGAGGCCTGCAGGACGTGAGTGGGGAGGCCAGGAAGGAGATGGGCCAAGCTGAGACGGCACAACTGCAGGGGATGCGGCACTGGGTGACCGAGCTGGGGACATGTCAGGGCTCACACTGCAGAGCTGTGGGGCGGAGGGGGTTCAACAGGGGGTCACCCCTTTATTTGCAGGGGGCCCAGCTCCCGGCTCAGACTGAGCAGGTGTCTTCCTGGTGGTCCCCCGCCATGCTTGCAATCATTTGTCAATTTTCACGAGGTTGGGGGCTGGGGTGGGGAGCCAGGCAGTGCCCCGGCGCCCCTGCGAGCTCAGGATCTGCGGAGGGGACATCAGCCCTTTCGACCCATTGTCCGTGGCAAGGCTGCGGAGTTCCAGGCATCTCTCAGCTCACCCAGGGGACGCCTGGGGTCTGAGCTCGCTCTGGACTCAGATGAAGCTCCAGCAGACGGTACCCCCTCACTGTCCTGATTCTGGGGCTCCCAAACCAGGCTGTGGGTGAAGTGGTGCCTCCGGAGCACTGGGCCACGCCAGTCCGCTGTCTGCCCAGCTGTTCTGGGCGACACACAAGCCACGTTAGGCTGGGACCTCCTGTCCGCCAAGGGCTGACCCCCAGCCCACATACTCACATGTGGGTGTCAGGCCACACCTGTGCCTGGAGGTGTCAGTTCAACCCCTTTGTTGTGGCAACTCTTCAACCCCAAGGAGCGAGCGCCATCATGCCCACATTCCCCAGGGCGCAGCCAGAGCTCAGAGACAGCCTCGCTGGTGCCGCACAGCCAGACCAGTCAGCTGATCCCGGTGTGCCCAGACACTGAGGGGCCTCTCAGAGGACCCCAGAAGAGGAGGACAAGGCTTCCAGGGACGCCTGAGGTGGGAGGTGAGGTCAAGAAGCTGACAGTGGGGCCGGAGCGATAGTCCAGCGGGAGGGCATTTGCCTTGCACGCAGCCGACCCAGGTGCGATATCCGGCATCCCATATGGTCCTCCCGAGCACTGCCAGGAATAATTCCTGAGTGCAGAGCCAGGAGTAACCCCTTGGAGTGTCGGGAACAGCGCCGGGTCCCCTGACAGTGCCGGGAAGCGCAGTTCCCTTCTACCTCTGAAGCCGGGCGGGAAATGGATGAAGACTCAGGAATTGATGCAGTTTTAAAAGGCTTTACTTATCACAGGTTCAGGCATACAAATCCACAATAAGAAAAACCCTGTGCTTAGGATTCCTGACTAAACCCCAGCCACGTGTAGGCCAAAATGGCGGCCACCACGTAAAGGCCCTGAAAGAGGAGACAAAGACAAGACTCCTAAGAAGGGTGTGGAGCTCACAAAGAGAGAGCCCAAAAAGGAGGCGTGAGAGAGGAAGCAGGCTAGTTTTATACCCCTGCAACTCAGATCTCCCTTCCACTATTATGGGAAGCAAGGAGGGTCAAATGCCCTCAGGTAATTTCTCCCAGCACCTCACCTAATATCTTAAGCCAAGATCTGCCTGGAATTGCCTTTATAGGGTAGAGAAGGGGTTATCTGAGATGGCATGTCTCTGTACCAAAGACTAATACTAATGCCAGTTAACTATTTCTCCAAGCCTTCACAAGTCTTGTCTACCTCACTAGTTTCCAAGTAGTAAACTACTTGTCTACTTGTAGTTTTGTATTTTAGTTGCCTTTGAGTTATCAGGGAGCCATGCTTGCTTGCTTGGAGGCAAACAGCATTTCTCTCTGGTCTAATTACTTAGAGATCCAACGTGGCCAGGCAAATATGCTGCTAAGATCTAGTTAGCCCCACGATGATTGTGGTAGCATGAGAGAATATTTATACCAGCTAGTACAGAATACGTGGTCAGATAAACTGCCACATTTAGACTACCCCCTATCTACGAAGTGATTTGCAGGAGGCAATTCAGAGCAGATGCAGCAGCTCTTAGAGGAGTCCTGTAACACCTGAGCATTGCCAGGTGTGACCCAAAAAAGCAAAAAAAAAAAAAAAAAAAAAAACATGCTGATAGTAAGGCTTCCAAGTAGGGGCCGGAGCAGTAGCACAGCAGGTGGAGCGTTTCCTGGCATGTGGCTGACCCAGCTTCCCAGCCCAGAGGTCACCTCCGAGAAGCCTTCCTCTCTTTCTCTGGTCTCCTTGCTGGAATACTTGAGTGCCCTTGAGCCCTATCTGCCTGCTGGCTGACAGTGATCCCCTGAGACTCGGCTGTGTGCATACCCCACGACCGCCCAAGAATACCAGACGGTCGAACAGAGTAGGGCTCCAGTAAGGAACTGTCAACACAGACCCCATTTCCAGCTGTTGCCTTGGAAGAAGTGGAAGTGTGGGCAAACACACAGCAACAAAGTTCTGGAATGTGTGTGTTGTGGTGGTGGGGTTATAAACGGGTTCAAGCACCGTGGATGGGGTTTCGCAGCAACCATCTAAAGCACAAGCCCACCAGACTTTTCATTCAGCGAGTCTAACCTTAAAAAAAGCTAACCCTGTGGACTCGTTGCTCAGTGTAGCATGTCCTTGACTGGCCTTGGTCGGGGGGAGACTGGGAGCACCTACAGGTCCCTCAGCTCAGATACTGGGAGTCGGTTCTCACCGTTGTTCACAGGCTCCTGCTCTGATGCCAGGGAGAGGAGAGATAGCACAGCGGGAAAGCTCTTGCCGGCACGCAGCCAACCCAGGCTCGATCCCCAGCATCCCATATGGTGCCCCTGAGTCCCGCCAGGAGTGATCCTTGAGTACAGAGGTAGGAGTAAGCCCTGAGCACTGCTGAGTGTGGCCTAAACACAAACCAAAAAGAAAGAAAACTTTGCAAGTGCTGCTGTGCAAAGCCCACCCGAGCTCCACACCCAGAGGAAGCCCTGCAGACCCTGCTGGCGAGCTCAGAGGAGGTCGAGGGGGCTTATAGGCTTGCTGGACTTGTTTTTACTTGGGATGCACAGAGACCCTGGAAGATGAGAAATGGGAGAGAGCAGGCACCTGTGGAGGGCGGCATCCGGCAGATCACTGGCGGCTTTCACCAGCGACCACACGCGTGGGGCTTTTCTATAAGGCTGTGTTATCTGGACGAGCCACCGCACGGTGAGTAGGCGCCTTGCATGCCGGGTTCACTCCCAGCATCCCATATGTTCCCTGAGTACAGAGCCAGGAGTAAGTCCTGAGAGTCTCCAGATATGGCCCAAGCCCCCAATCCCCAAAACTACATTATCTGGATGAGGTGGTGTGGGCTGGCTGTTGGCTTTTAGGTCATACACCAGGTGATGCCTAGGGGTTACTCCTAGCTCTGCACCTCAGAAATTGCTCCTGGTGATGCTCGGGGACGTATGGGATGCCGGGGATTGAACCCGGCCGAGACAGCCACATGAAAGGCAAATGCTTCACCCATGGGACTATTGCTCCTGCCCTTGTTTTTGTTTTTTTAAAGCAGAAGAGGATTATAACTTTCCTTACTCCTTAAAAAGACTCCACCAATATGATACTATAGCAGGGAGGTGGGCACTTGTCTTACGCACAGCCAACCCAGGTTAATCCCGGCATCCCATAGGGTCCCCCAAGCACCACTGGGAATAATTCCTGAGTCCAGAGCCAGGAGAAACGCCTGAACACCACTGGGTATGGCTCAAAAAAAAGATTAAAACCATTTAATAATAAGCAAAATAAAGTTCAAAGCAAGCAAGGAGCAAGTGAGCAAGCTCAACTGTGAGGAGGCTGGAGGGTGGGGGGGGGCGGGGTGCAGGCGGCCGGACGGGTGGGGAGGGGCGGGGTGCAGGCGGCTGGAGGGTGGGGGGAGGGGCGGGGTACAGGCCGCTGGACGGTGGGGGAGGGGCAGGGTACAGGCCGCTGATCGGTGGGGGAGGGGGGGGTGCCGCCTCCGGAGGAGCATGGACCCATGTCCCCTGGAGACCGGTGACATCCGTCTCATAGCAGAGTTGTGGCCCATGTCTAGGGGCCAGAGTTGGGACCCCAAACCCTGGATGATGGGGTGTAGCATTGTTGCGCCCCACCTTGTAATGAGCAGCCGGAGGGAGCGCCTGGAGCAGTGGCCAAGGAGACAGGAAGACCCTGGGTGGGCCTTAAAAATGGGGTCTTGTCCCCCGTTGCACCTCGTGAGCTGGGTTTGGGCGCATCATCACTAGCCTAGCTTGTCTGCTCTGTAGAAAACACTGTCCACAGTACATGGACATATTTGGCGTTTTTCTGTTGTAGGCAGTTCTAGGGGGTCACTCCTGGCTCTGAGCTCAGGAATAACTCCTGGTGGGACTCAGGAGATCGTACTGGTCCGGGGTTTGAACCCAGGTCCAAGTGCAGAGTAAGTGCCCCGGGGCTGAGAGAGAGAGTACAGTGGGAGGGCATTTGCCTTGCTCGGACTGATTCAGGTTCAACCCCTGGCAATGGTCTCCTGAGCACCACCAGGAGTGACTCCTGAGTGCAGAGCCAGGAGTAAGCCCCCGAGCATCATCATATGTGGCCTAAAACAAACAAACAAAAAACAGGCAAGAACCCAACTTGCTGTCCATGGCTCCCGCCCCAGAGTGGCTTTCTTTTTTATTTGTTTGGTTTCGTTCTTTGTTTTGGGGTGACACCCAGCGATGCTCAGAGTTTACTGCTGGCTCTGCACTCAGGATTCACTCCCTGGCAGTGCTTTGGGGGACCATATGGGATGCTGGGGATTGAACCCAGGTCAGGGGTTTGAGATGCAAACTCCTTCCCCCGCTGTGCTATTGCTCTGACCCCATCGCAGCTCGTGATGTAAGGTGAGAATAGATGCTGCATTTTCGGCCCAGTGATATCTGCATCTCTCCTGCCAGTTCAAATGGTTCTCTGGGGACTGGGAAGAGGCCAGTGAGCAGAGGGCATGGAGGAGCGGGCCCCAGCCCCTGCACCACGGCAGCCTCTGAGCACTGGCAGGTGCTGCCTAAACCCTAACGCCACCCACCCCAATCAAATGAGTCTTTCAATGGCTCTACTTCTGACGGAGCCGGGGTTGAAGGAAAGCGGGGTTGAAGAAAGGTTGGGGAATCTGTAGCATTACTGGGGCTATTTTAGGATGAGCCACATTCAGCCCCTATGCCAAAGAGGACCCATAAGCATAGCCGCCACCACTCCAATGAGAACCCCAGAGCAATGCTGAAAACTCTCAGTGCCAAGGGGGACACGGTCAGGCTTCCAGGCACACACACAAGGTTCTCTCAAACCTCTCCAGCTGTGTTTTGGGGCCAGGGTCCTTGCTCACATTGAAGCCTGGGTATGTATCATGGTTTGCTCAGACAAAACGGAAACCCGGATAATATGGTGATGAGCAGCTGCATTTCGAGTCAGGACCACCTGGCCCCAGCCCAGAGGACAGGACTCAGGGCCCACCTGGAGCCAGGGAAGCTCCCAGGCCACGTTCCCCACATAGACCCCCCCACAGATTACAGGAGCCGGGCCAAGCACACCGATTCCACTAGTCTTGGTTCCTTTCCAGCCCAAGACAACCTAAAAATCCCGTTTAGTCTCTCCCAAGGTTCGGGTCTGCCCCAGCCTCACCAGAGGCCGGTAGGACCCGCCCCAGGAGTGCACCCCAATAACCTCCTCCTATTCCTTCACTTCTACTTGTCTCTGTCTGAGCCAGCTGAGGTCACTGATCTATCAGACCCCACTTAGCATGAAACAGCAAAAATCAAATGAATCCCGCTGGCTTCATGGAGAGGGTGGCTGCCTGCCCGCTCTCCCTGGCTCATACACTCGCAAGTGTCCGCAGCACAATGGTGGTGAAAAGCCTTTCCCTGCACTCGGCAGCTCGGGCTCCCGGGGCCGCAGCTCTGGTCAGCAGAGAGGCCGAGCAGCGTCTTCCTGGCCAACTGCTGCTCAGGCACCTGCCCCCGTGCCCGACCCAGGCAGAGGCAGTGACCCATGGCAAGAGGGCACTGGCCACTCTGTACCCACAGTGTTCCCTCCTGGCAGCTCTGCTCTCCCATCCCCAGGACCATCCTCCCCCAGATCGCCAGGATTCCTGACACTTCCATCACAGGAATGCGCCCTCTGTCAACAGCAATTTCCTGCCTAATTGTGGCCAACACGGGAGACTTGGAGTTGCTGAGATCACAAGTTCATACCAGAAGAAGGGGCTTATGAAGCTTTGGGGGCGGAGGGAGTGGAAAAAAGAGAGAAAGTGAAGGAGAGAAACAGGGACCCCCACCCACATTTGCCCACCTCTCCCCACACCACCACCACCACAAAAAAAGCAATTTATAAAATGAAAATTTGGCATGACACCCAACTAAATGAACAGTTCATAGATAATTCATGACGCTCATAGCATTAAGCAAATGCACTTTAAATTGATTTCCGAATTAGTGGTTAATGATGTCCCCAGGTCCGGTCCCAGCCGGCCCCCACTGCTGTGTTTTTAATAAGAAGTAGGTGTGCGGTAACAGCCTCTTTATTCCATAATTGAGGCTGTAATTGAACTTGAGGTCACAGTCAAGAGCCCTATCGATTTATACAGGGACAGAAAGTGCTGACGGTGGCCGCTTCCGGCCAGAGGAGCGGGTGCCCAAGGAATCCTGCTACGAGGCGAATGCAGAAACCACTTCCGGTCCACCCTGTCGGCCCTGCGGCAGCCTTGCAGGCTGATGGGAGAACCCCCCCCCCAGAGCCACCAGATCTCCCCGTGCCAGCCCCACAGACACACCCGCTGCTGTCAGGGATCTTTGTGTCCCCAAGAACTCTGCACTCTCCCTGGTCCCACCGGGACTTCACTAGCCAAAAATTCCAAAGAAAATTCCATCAAGGTTCACCAGAAACATGTTCTGTGGCCCCTCTTCATCTCAGGTCTTGAGCCCTTTAACCCTCAGCCCACACACGGGCTTCCCCAGGTCTAGCTCCGACATGAGACAGTTCCCCGTGGGGCCAGACCTGACTGTCTCAGTTCTCCAAGCACGGATCATCACCTGCCTCTCTCCTCACTCTGAAAGGCTGTGAGCAACTTGGGCTCCCCACAGAGGACCACAGGGCCTCATTTCATTCTTTACCAGCCAGTTGGGCTGCTCGAAATCCAGGGTTGTTTTCCCCAAAGGTGTTTCCCAGACAAATGGTCATGGAAAGGGAGGCAGACAAAGAGAGAAGAGGGACTAGAAGGGGGAGGAGGATTGCAAAAGACTTAGTGTGGAAAACAGGAGGTGGAAGGAGAAAGAGAGGGGGTGGGAGGGAGAGGGAGAGAGAGGGAGGGATTGATTTTTGCAGAAGGGTAAGTGTGAAATGGGAAATCGCATGGCAAAGAGGGGGCACAGCCAGGGTGAGGTGGAAGAGGGGGAGCACAGCCAGGGTGAGGCGGAAGAAGGGGAGCACAGCCAGGGTGAGGTAGAAGAGGGGAGCACAGCCACGGTGAGGTGGAAGAGGGGAGCACAGCCAGGGGTGAGGCAGAAGAGGGGGAGCACAGCCAGGAGGGTGAGGCGGAAGAGGGAGAGCACAGTCAGGTGAGGCGGAAGAGGGGGAGCACAGCCAGGGTGAGGCAGAAGAGGGGGAGCACAGCCAAGGTGAGGCAGAAGAGGGGAGCACAGCCAGATGAGGCGGAAGAGGGGGAGCACAGCTAGGTTGAGGCGGAAGAGGGGAGCACAGCCAGGTGAAGTGGAAGAGGAGGAGCACAGCCAGGTGAGGCGGACTGTGGACGAGGAGTCTCTTAATGAACAGGCCGGTGTCTAAGACAATCTCTCGGGTTCTCTGTGTATGCTTTTGAGACTGTGAACTCTCCAGAATACAGTCCAAATTGGAAGCCTAAAATTATCCAGACAATGTCTGCTAGCAGTAGATATAAGGTTCCTGGATATCTAATCTGAAGAAAGAGCAAGTAGGGAGAAAGAAGGGAGCCCTCAAAAAATACTCACATTCAACTGGTCTCCCTCCCTGTCTTGACATATAAAGCTCCGTGCAGGGTCATTATTGCCTGTTGACCATAACAGGATTTCTCCGTGCACTGGGAGGTTAATTCTGTGCTCCTAAGTTGGAGTGCCCAGATTCTTCTCCCAAGGCATGCTGTAACCTGGGGTGTGGAAGAAAAAGGGGGTCTCTTCATCCTTAACTCCACATCACCTCGCTCCAGACTCCATCATGAGAATCAGTCACAGTGATAACCACCGAGAGGGAAGGTCTGAAATAATAGCGTTGGTTTCTAGACAGAGACTGGTGAGCAATAGTCATCTACTCAATATTGATCAGTGAATCAGCCCAGGAAAATCTTAGAGCCATGTCATGCAAGCTGAGCCCCTCTCGGGAACATCTCAGTCAAGTAAGAGGTGGGGGGAAAGAGGTAAAATCGGAGTAAGTATTATCTCTCCCCAAAATAACTGTACATTGATACAACCACATTGGACACATTGGTATGAACTTTGACTAACAAATCCAGTTCTTTTGTTTTTGTTTTTTGCTCAGGAGTTACTTCTGGCTCTGCACTCAGGAAGGATGTGCTCAGGGGACCACATGGGATGCCTGGGATCAAACCCAGGTCAGCTGCATGCAAGGCAAATGCCCTACCTATTGATCGCTCCAGCCCCAGCAAATCCACTTCTAAGCATCTACCCAACACAAACAAGTGCTTTGTCAATCAAAAGACATTTTTAGGAAAAAATCAGATTTTTTTAAAATACCAAAATGATTACAATCCAAATATCCATAAATAGGAAAACTGATCAATAAACTGTGGTTTATTAACACAAAAAGAGTAGCACAACATGATGAGGAGCTGATATGCAGGATCATGGGGGGAGTCCCAAGAGAACATGTTCAACAAAGGAAGCCAGACACAGAGGAACACATGCTGCTAAGGTCGCACTTACAGGGATTTTAAGAAAATGAAATGATGGTGATATGTAAAGAAATAGTGACCACAAAGAGAAAATGTTGAGATGTTATGCATTTTTGGTCAGGTGGTGGTTTCACAAACACATCCACAAAACACACATTTTAACAGTGCATTTTGCATGGAAGATTTGTGTACTTCCAAATTATTTCACAAAGGGCCAGAGAGAGAACAGCACAGTAGGTAGGGCTTTTACTTGCATGTGGTTAAACCGGGTTAGATCCCCGGCATCCCATATGATCTCCTTAGCACTGCCAGGAGTAATTCCTGAGTGCAGAGCCAAGAGTAACCCCTGAGCATCACCAGGTGTAACTCAAAAAGCCAAAGTAGGGGCCGGAGCCATAGTCCAGCGGGTAGGCGTTTGCCTTGCATGCGGCCGGACTCAGGTTCAATCCCCCGGCATCCCATATGGTCCCTGAGCACTTCCAGGAATAATTCCTGAGTGCAGAGCCAGGAGTAACCCCTGAGCAATGCCAGGAGTGACCCAAAAAGCAAAAAAAAAAAAAAAAGCTGAAGTAAAAAGTTATTTCACAAACAGCTTTAAAGGATCACTCTAGCATGGAAATCATTATCTGCCATGTGCTTCTTTGTTGTAGGACTCCTCTAAGAGCCTCCTGCATCTGCTCTGAATTGCCGCCTGCAAATCACTTCATAGATAAGGGAGTAGTCTAAATGTGGCAGTTTATCTGACCATGTATTCTGTACTAGCTGGTATAAATATTCTCTCATGCTACCACAATCATCGTGGGACTAGCTAGCTCTTACCAGCATATTTGCCTGGCCACGTTGGATCCCTAAGTAATTAGACCAGAGAGAAATGCTATTTGCCTCCAAGCAAGCAAGCATGGCTCCCCTGATAACGCAAAGGCAACTAAATACAAAACTACCGTGAAGTAGACGAGACTTGTGAAGGTTTGGAGAAATATTTAACTGGTACTAGTATTAGACTTTGGTACAGAGACAAGCCATTTTGGAAACCCCCTTCTTTACCCCTATAAAGGCTTTTCCAGGCAGATCTTGGCTCAAGACATTAGCATATAAAATGGCCTAGGTGAGGTGCTGGGAGAAATTACCTGAGGGCATTTGACCCTCCTTGCTTTCCATAATAATGGGAGGGGAGGTCTGAGTTGCAGGGGGTATAAAACTAGCCTGCTTGGGGGCTGGAGTGATAACCCAGCAGGTAGGGCGTTTGCCTTGCATGCGGCTGGCTTGCACTGGCCCGGGTTCAATCCCCAGCATCCCAAAAAGCAAAAAAAAAATTAGCCTGCTTCCTCTCTCACGCTCTCCTTTTTGGGCTCTCTCTTTGTGAGCTCGCACCCTTCTTGGGAGTCTTGTCTTTGTCTCCTCTTTACAGGGTGGTGGCCGACATTTTGGCCTACACGTGGCTGGGGGTTCTAGCCGGGAATCCTAAGCACAGGGTTTTTCCTATGCTATGCCGTCCTCTCTGAGAGTGTGAAAAGAGGCTATTTTAGGATATTTCTTTTCCAATTGGAATACCATCAATTCATTCACTCTTCCAACCATTATTTATTAAAAAGCCTAATATTTGTATGCCTGAACCTGTGATAAGTAAAGCCTTTTAAAACTGCATCAGATTCCTGAGTCTTCATCCATTCCCCTCCGGCTCGGAGGTAGAAGGGAACTCGCTTCCTGGCACTATTGGGGGACCCCGCGGCGTCCCTGACACTTCTTAAGGCTCATGAAATTCTCAGAGCTGGTGCTTTATTTTCCATCTTCATTGGTTCAGTGGGGTAGGGCTGGTCAGGCAGAGACCCCTCTGCTAACCCTGCAGTCTCCGGCTGGACTGAAAGTTATCAGGCTTAGTGCAGGTTCTGAACCACCGTACTTGGCACATCCACAGTTTCTTGGGGTGATATTGACGTAATCCATAGCACCTGAGACTGGACATGCTCCCTGAAACTTCTCTAACCCTCTCTCCCTAAATCAGAACGAGAGGGGTATAACAACAACTCCTGGATAAGACTCAAGATACAGCTAATGAGAATTGAATTACAGTCTAGCCTTGTGGCTTCCAGAAAATATTATTACGGTGTTACCCTCAGTGTCTGG
>JAJIBD010032025.1:0-16819 GCA_021461705.1 Cryptotis parvus | reverse complement strand
GCAATGCTCAGGGGTTTCTCCTGGCTCTGCACTCAGGAATCACTCCTGGCGGTGCTCGGGACCATATGGGATGCCGGAATCGAACCCTGGCCGGGGCCGCCGCGCAAGGCAAACGCCTTACCCGCTGGGCTATCGCTCCGCCCCAATCGGTCAGAGGTTTTAACATCCCATCAATAAACAAAACACACAATGGGATACCACTCAGCATAAAACCAAGTTCTCAAGCTACCATATGAACCTAAAAACATCATGCTCAGTGAAGTAAGCCAAACACAAGAGACACATACTATAAGACTCCACTCACAGAACCTGGAACAGGCACTTCCTGAGGCATTTACAAGGTTCTTCTCAGACAAGTACCTGTCCTGTGACAAGGTACTTCCTCAGAGGACCTCAGGGGGCGCTGTGACAGCAAGGAAAGCCCAGCACAGCAGGGGCGGGCATTTGCTCACAAGAGGTAGACCCAGGTTTGATCCCCAGCACCCCGAGCCTGCCAAGAGTGAGGCCACAAAACAGACAGCCCACTCAGCTGAGCACAGCTTCAGGTGAAGAGAAAGCTGGAGCCGGCCTTGTGGCGTGTCGAGGTGGCGGCCGTCTCCAGGACAGAGGCTCCCTGGAGCAACCGGCCAGCACCAAATGCAGCTGTGAATCAGCTCAAGCCAGAGTGGGACGAAGCAAAAACCAGCCTGCGCGACTTTAGCTGTCAGAGAGAAACAAAAGTAATTCCTTTCCGAGGAGCACAAGAATCACCCCGTTCTTCACTGGAGTTTCTGGCATTCGAGGAAAATTCCCAAGCATACGTGGAAAGATACCCAAACGCAGTGCTGGGAGGCTGCGTACCGAAGGAAGGCTGGGGGGTGCCCACAGGCTGGTGCATGCACTCTGCACGTGGAGCCCTGGGCTCAGGTCCCCGCTCTGCACCTTCAGGTACAGCACCCGCAAAACAGGGAACAGACAAAGTGAACTTCACCAGAAACCCTAAATCTTCCGAAGAATCCAGTGAGGGCCCGGAGTAAGGCCCAAGAGCCTGTGTGTGCAGACAGAAGGCGTGTGAGCGCCCACCCACGAGCGAGCCATGGTCCTTATAACAACAGAGGGAGGGGGACGGAGAGGAAAAATTCTACAACTGGAAACTACAGTAATGGCATTAAGATCAGTAATAGATGGATTCAGTAAACTACTCCAGCAAGAAACAACCAGACTAGGGCTCAGAGAAGGCAAAAAAAGAAAGTAGCTACAAAATGCAGGAGAGAGAATGAAGAGACGTGTGGCCTGGCTGTCTAGTGGGGGGGAAACTGAGTCGAAAAGGAAAGCGCTAACAGGAAGCAGAAACTGAGGAGACAGTGGTTAAGACTTCCCTGAAATTGATAAAAGCTACTAAAGTGCAGGAATCAATTTCGGGAAAAAAAAAAACCCCTACATGGGGTGGGAGCGATAACACAGCAGGTAGGACGCTTGCCTTGCACGCAACTGACCCGATTCGATCCCTGGCATCCCACATGGTCTCCCGAGCACTGCCAGGAGTAACCCCCTGAGCATTGCTGGGTGACCCAAAAAGCAAAAAATAAATAAATAAATAAATAAATAAAAAAAGCAAAAAAAAAAAAAAAGAAAAAAAGAAAAACCTTACACAGGTATGATAGTGAAATAGTACATAGATATCACAGTGAGATAGGAAAACTTCGAACACGAGGGGAAAGAACAATTTATTTTTTTCAAGGAGCAACAGTAAAACTGATGCCTTAGGGCAGAGAAGAGGGCCCAGTGATAAAAGCATCTGCCTTTACAGCCGGCTCAGGTTTGATCCCCAGCACTGCCTGTGGTCACCAAGCACCGCTGCAGCGCTTCCTGAGCACGGAGCCTGGAGTCAATGAGCCAGGGAGGAAGAGGAGAGAAAGACCCTGATTGGGCAAGGTTTCGGGTCTGTGGGAACGCTCGCCAGTGATGAACGCAAGTTACAGCTTCACTTCAAAGCCACCGAAAAACAGACTTTCAAGGAGCAGATTTTATGGTGGCTTTATAGGTATCAATGCTGCTGTGCAAATACCTCGTGAAATTCTAGAGTGCTGCTGTGTACCCGTAAAATTCAGCAATAATATATCCACCCACCAGAATGCAATGAAGAGAACGAAGGACGGTCGAGGCATTTGTAAATCTCAGAAGGCAGAAATAAAGGCGAGCCTCAGAAATGCAAAGCGCCTATCGGAAAGTCTCAAGATCTGGGGCTCTTAACATTTTAAAGGGTTGGAGCTGGAGCCGATAGTCCAGCAGGTAGGGAGTTTGCCTTGCATGCAGTTGACCCGGTTCGATCCAAGGCATTCCATATGGTCCCCTGAGCATCGCCGGTGTGACCCAAAAAGGAAAAAAAAGTCAAGGCTGAAGAGAAATGCAGTGGACGACCAGTGACTACTGTTGCAGACGCGACTGTCACGGCTAGTACTTTATCCTCTCACAAACAGAATCTTTGATTTGGAAAAAAATTTATCAAATGGCACTGAACAGATATAGTGAAAGCAGCAATCTCTTCAGCATGGTGTGAACTTTCTAGGGTCGCCGCACATCCTAACCACGGGTAACTAACCAGCAGGATGCATTAAAAACTGAACTCGGGTTCTGTGCCAACGTGCTGGCAACCACAGGGGAAGGGGGTCACTTTAGTGGCTGAAGGCATTAGAATTTGAGGGAGGGCGGTTAGGCCACACTCCTGAGTGGTATTGCCTATGTTTTAGAGTTTGCAAACAAATGGGCAACCAATAAAACTTGCTGCACGAAAGCACTGAGCACCCCAGTCCCTAAGCCCTGTGCTGTGACCTGTACACGTCCTCGTTCCTTTATGAGGTTCTCGCTCTTTCTCCATCCCCAGAGTTCCTAGGTGAAATTTCTTGCAGGACTGGAGCAATGGTACAACGGTAGGGGTGTCTGCTGGCGTGGCCGATGGGGTTTGATTCCCAGCACCCAGATGGTCCCCAAGCCCACCATGAGTGACCCCTGAGCTGGGAGGAAGCCTGAGCACCACAGGATGTAGCCTCCTTGCAAAAAAAAAAAAATTTTTTTTTAAATATTTTCTTTGCTTCACAGATAGCAGGACAACCATGCGCAAGCTGGCTTCCGAAAAGGATCATCGAAGCCCTAGCCAAACAGGGTGTTCAAACCCAATACATGAAGATGCTTCGCGAGCTGTATTACGGATTCACCACCAGGATCTCACCATTCTAGGCAAGGGAAGTGATCATCAATGTCAAAAGAGGGGTCGGACAGGGTGATACCATTTCACCAGAACTCTTCAGCGCCACCCTCGAGAATATCATGCTACAATTAGAATGGGAAGGAATGGGAGTGAAGATAGAGGGTCGGCAACTACACCACCTCTGCTTCGCTGATGACATCGCTCTAATAACACCAAACATTAGCTGTGCGACACAAATACTGGCTGACTTTGACCGAGAATGTGGAAAAGATAGGTCTACAGCTGAATCTGAAGAAAACTATGTTCATGAGAAATGAACTAGTTCCTGAGGCCCCATTCACTCTCAATGGAACAGACATCTCTGAATGCAGCAGTTTTGTACCTAGGTCGAGAAGTCAACATGATGAACGTACCTAAAACCTGAGCTGCGCAGGAGGAAGAGAGCGGCATGGAATGCCTTCAAAGGCATTGAAGAAATAGCTAAAAGGACAAAGAACCTCCGGCTCCGGCACATCTCTTTGACTTCCACCGCTTCTCCCTGCATTAACATACGCCTCAGAGACCTGGGCCCTAGGAAAGCAGGATGAGAATGCTATTCGGGCTCCCAGAGAGGAATCAAAGAGCTATTCTTGGAATATCACGCCACTCAAGTGAGAGAAGGAATCCGAGTTCTGACTGGGCCGCTATTCCAGAATCAGGGACGCTGTCTCGCTTGCTAAGGCACAAAATCAGATGGGCTGGACATGTAATGCGATTTGGAGACGACCACTGGACTAGAGCCATTACCGACTGGATCCCATGGGATGTCAAAAGATCATGTGAACGCTCACCTACAAGATGGTCAGACTTCCTGTCAAGACCCTGAACGAGGGGCCGGAGCGATAGCCAGCGGGTAGGGCGCTTCGTCTCGCACGCGCCAGCCCATGCTGGCCTGGGCCCGAGCCGGTATCCCATGGTCCCCCGTAGCCCCACCGCCAGGAGTAATCCTGAGTGCAGGCCGGGACTAACCCTGAGCACCGCCGGGTGCCGGGAACCAAAAAAAAAACAAGACAGTTTGAGGTTCTTCGCATACCTGAAGCAAACTAGAGATACCACTGAGCTACACTGGCACGGATAGGGTCCAATGAACCAGTGGGCAAGTGAAGTGGATCACAGATAAAAGAAAGAGAAGACAGAGGTGTTCCAGTTCTCTTGAGAGTAAAGCCAAGCCTCTTCCTGAGCCTGGGGCCACAATGGGTCCTTCCTCAGCTCACACCAGCCTTCAGCAGCACCGCCCACCCCCCAGGAGGCAGCCGGCAGCTCTCTACCCCGCCACAGCCTCTGAGTACCAGCTGTACCAAAGTTTCTTTTTAAAAAAGTGGAGGGGGACGGAGGATAGCCCAGCGGTAGGGTGTTTGCCTTGACAGGGTGGACATGGGTTAGATCCTGGCATTCCATATGGTCCCCGAGAGCACCGCCAGGAGTAATTCCTGAGCTAAGAGCCAGGAGTTACCCAAATAAGGGAAACTCACAGTGGTTCCACATTTTTTATTTTTTGATTTATTTATTTTTGCTTATCTGGGTGACCTTCCTAGGACACCTGCCCCAGCGTAGGGCACACCCTCTCAAACAGTGCTCACGGTCTTTTTCCCTGAACCACAAACCATCATCTTGCAGAGCATGTCTTTTTTTTTTTGTTTTTTGGGTCACATTCAGCAATGCTTAGGGGACCATATGGGATGTCAGGGATCGAACCCAGGCCGGCCCGCACGTTAGGCAAATGCCCTACCCGCAAAGCCATCGCCCAGCCACTATGGCTGTTTTTCTTACTCCATGTTATTTTCTGTGTCCATGAGGGCAGTGAACTTCTGTGCGCTGCCCCATCTCTAGGCGCACAGTGCTGGGGGTAGGGAGCAGGAATCAGGCGCGGTGAAAGCTGACCAGACTGGGACGCTGCTTTCCTCCGCCTGAAGACACGCCGCGTAGACACAGCCTTGTTCCAGAGACTGTAGCAAACGGCGCCACGGAGGACAGGAATCCGAGAGAAAGCCTTTGGGTACAAGACCAGCCACCAGGGTCCAGAAACGCTTCTGAATGCAGTAAGGCCTGCCCGTAGCAACAAGGAGCTAGAACACGCGTAATATACAAATCATTTAGCAGAAGTAAACCAACTAAAAATATGCAGGACCACCAGAGGAAAACGACCGACCAAGGCCTTCAAGGAGACTGGGGCGACAACCAGTCCTCAGAGTCGCAGGTCATTCTTTTTTTTTTTTGGTCACACCCGGCAATGCTTAGGGGTTACTCATGGCTCTGCACTCAGGAATTACTCCTGGCGGTGCTCGGGACCATATGGGATGCCGGGATTGAACCCAGGCCAGCACACGTGCAAGGCAAACACCTACCCGCTGGGCTATCGCCCCGCCCTGCAGGTCATTCATTCTTGCAGACATCAGGCTTCCCCAAATGAATCGAGACGCTCTATTTGTCACCATTCCGGCATGTTTTTTTCCTGGAGGTCCTTGACTTACTACATTTTGTTTTGGTGTTGGGTCACCCTGGTGTTACTTCTGGCGGTGCGTGGGGACCATATGGGATGCGGGATTGAACCCAGGTCGGCTGCATGCAGGGCAAACGCCTCCCTGCTGAACTATCGCCTCCGGCCCCTTGACATACTAATTTAGGATCATACTAGATGAATCAAGATAGAGTATTTTTCCTTTGGACAAGAATTAAAGGGAATCGCTGGGTTGACACCGGCGTCTTGTCAAGGCTGGCCACAGACGCAGCAGAACGCCGAGTCGCCATCTCACACCAGAGACACCAATACACACCCCAGGGGCTGTCGCTGGCCCCGGGCTCTGTGGAAAATAATGGACGCCTAAGGCTCTTTGCAGCGGCACCCAGACCTCACCGATTCTGTAGAGACGCCAAGCCAGCAAAAATTCCAGATACCCTGATGCTGGGGCTGAGAACTCTGGGAACCTCTCGGGTGGGGGCGGGCAGCCCCTTCATGCTGCCAAAGCCCCCGCAGCCACACCCACATGCCCCCAACGCGCTTCACGCTAATCTCAGCAGACACGTGCTAAGCCGCTGAAAGTCGCCTCCTGACAGCCCTATAGAAGCACAGCAAATTAGAGCGGAAATAGCACAGAAGCCTACTAAGCTCAATTAGCAAAAACGGCAATACCACACAACGCGCAGCGAAGTAACCAACAGCGCAGAAGCCCCCAGTCAATGACTTGAACGGCTGCTTACTTTTTTTCTTTTTGGGTCACACCCGGCAATGCTCAGGGTTTGGGGACTATATGGGATGGGGATCGAACCTAGGTGGGCCGCATGCAAGGCAAACGCCTCCCCGCTGTGCTCTCGCTCTGACCCCATGGCAGCTACTTGTAAGACTAACAATTTTCAAACACTTTCTTTTACTGAAGGAATTCTTTGATATTCCTTTAACCATTTTGTTGTAATAAGCAATATAAAATAAATAATTCTGTGCCTGCTTAAATTTATTTTCTTTTGCTTTGGGGTCACATCAGGAATGCTCAGGTTACTCCTGGCTCTTTGCTTAGGAATTACTCCCGTAGTGCTTGGGGGATCATAGGATGCCAGGACTGAACCCAGGTTGGCTTGCAAGGCAAATGCCCTACCCACCATCCCATAGCTCCAGCTTTATTTTTGGTCTTGAAGCTGGGTCTGTCTGGACGCCCAGGGAAAGGGCTCCCTCTAGAGACCAGCAGGGCTGTTGATCAGAAACACTATGGGGACGCTCAGGAAGTAACACTGGGAGGGAGTTCCTTAGTGAACTTCACCTTCTCGCTCTAGAAACAACCCAACCGAAGCACAGTTTAGAAAAGATTTTCACGAATTCCTTGGCCACGCCCAGTTGGGCACAGGGCTTTCTGCAGCTGTGCTCAGGATTCACTCCTGGTGTGTCTAGACGTATGACGCTGATCAAAGCCGCTTGGCCACCGAGCACAAAGCAAAGACCCTACCTGCAGTACTGCCACGCCAGGCTTCAACACTAATCTTTTTTTAAAGTGCTTCCGTGCATGTAAGAGCCCTTCTACACTCTGGGCGGCCCTCTAAGCTGAGGGGAGGTGCTGGGGTCCCGCCACACTTCCATGACATATAGAAGCCACCGACCCTCAACCTCGACTGCTGTTATTTGCAGATTTTAGTTTTAGCTGGCAATGGGGCATATGGGATGCTAGAAATAACATCCAGATTTGCCTTGAGCAAGACCACTCTGGCCCTAGGGCCCTCCTCAACTGCTTTTTTTAAATATGAGCAGTCGCCGTAACTTTGTCACTGAAAGCAACCACAGATCACGTTGTTTTCCTAAAATAATCACAGATCAGAAGTTTTCCCAAAAATAATGTCACTAATTTCACTTTCTTTCTTTGGGTCACACCCGTGATGCTCAGGCTCGCACTCAGAATTACTCACGCTGCTTGGGGACCATGGGATGCCGGGATTGAAAACTCGGTTCTACCGCATGCCAAGCAAATGCCCCCTCCCAGCTGTGCTGTCGTCACTCTAGCCCCCGCTGCCTTCACTTCTTCCAAATTACAGTATTCTGCTGATCTTATTATTTATCCCCTAGTAAACACTACTATGTCATACATCTATATTACAGTATGGATTTTCTTTGTTCGAGTCAAACCACTGAGGGAGGGCACAGCTGTTCAGTCCTTACTCCTGGCTCTGTGCTTAGAGGACCCAGTGGTGCCAGCTACTGAAGAGGGCCAGCCACCTGCAAGGCAGGTTCCTTCCCCTTCCCTCCTGGCTACCTCTCTGGCGCCTGGTTTTTTAGCTCAAACAGAGACGCAGGCACTGAGAGCAAGAGGGGCGTGGCAGAGGCCCCGGGAAGCTTCTTCTTGGTGATCTCTGGTGCTTCTACCTAATATTTTTTGGCTAAGCTGGTGGTGCCTGGGAGCCAGGCAGTGCCGATCGGAAGCTCGGTGGCCCAGCCCCCACCTGGCCTTACTTCTGAAGACTCGATTGTTTAAAGAGTTTGTGGCAGAGCGCAGTGACATCAAAGCTGGGAACGGCCCTGAGGATGGGGAGACGCTCACTAATGTGTTTTCTGAACCATCAAAGATGCCGCGCCCACGTGCCAGGGACGATGTGCTCTGTCCCCCGAGACACTCTCGAGCCCTGAGCCTCCCTTGGAGGGTGTGACCTGGGACCCAGAGCTTTGACCTAAGCCAGCTGATCCAGCACTTTCTGGGGCCAGGCCTCACCAGCCAAGTGTCACCAACCATTCCTCCTCTTTGGTTTTGTGTTTTGCTTTTTTGGGCCACACCCGGCGATGCTCAGGGGTTTCTCCCTGGCTCTGCACTCAGGAATCACCCTGGCGGTGCTCGGAGACCATATGGGATGCCGGAGATCAAACCCTGGCGGCATGGCTGGCCGCTGGCGGCAAGGCAAACGCTTCCTACACACAGGTATTATTTCGCCCCGCCTTTGTTTTTGGAGGGGATGTGGAGATGGAGGGTTTGGGCCGCACTCAGTGTGCTCAGGCTTACTCCTACCAGGTGGGACTTACGGGCACGTGTGGTTCTCGTGACCAAACGGGATGGCCGTGCGCTAGATAGGCACCTCACTCGCTATGCTCTTCCTCTGGCTCCCACCTCTCCTGTGAATCTACACAACCCTTACCTCTATTTTATCTAACCCCTGGGAAACAGCAGAGAGAAACGTACGCTTTGGAACCGCAGATCGTTATGTCTCACGAGTGGGCAGTTCCTCACCCGCTGGGCTCGCTCAGGAGCGCTCTGAAGGTGCCAGGCCCCGCTCTGTCAGGTCGGGCTCACGAGGGTCGCCGGGGCCGTGGAGGAAAGCTCAGACGGAGCCTCCGCCAGAAACCACTTCTGGAGCCCGGGTGGACTTGGGGAATCGGGAGGAGAGGAAGGCCGAGCGGGCGGGACTTCATCTTCTTCCGAGTGGTTGTTCTCTTGGTCTCCTTGTCCATGTGGCGGCTTCAGCCCTCCGAGCCGCTCCGTCCCAGCCTGCAGCAGCTCAGGAACCAGTAGCCGTCGTAGCGTGGCCGTGGCTCTGCGGCTCTGCCGGGAGCTGGGGGACGACTCGGGAGCAGGGGTCCGAGGGGGGCAGCGTAGGACGCCCAGGGCGGGGTCGCTGTTGTCTCCATAGGGAGGCTGCGCTTGATCTGGTCCATTGGGCTGCCGCGGCCGGCACGGATGCTGATGGAGTTGGAATGCGGGTGCAGTCGGGAGGCTCCTCTCGGATGACTCACAGCTCGAGTCGCTGGCGCCTTGGGTGTCCGAGTCGGTGTCCCGGGGAGGACATGCTGAGCGAGGGGACAGTGCTCCTGTGGGGGGGCGGGCGGGGACAGGAAGGAGAGAGAGAGAGTCAGCACCAGATGGGCCAGAGCGCAGCTGCCACCCGAGCTGGACACACGGCGGACAGAGAAACAGACCTGCTCACCATGCGCCCAAAGCAGACCCCACAGCGCCTCCTCATTCTCTGCTCAGCCCCTTGCCGGGCCGCCGCCGCAACCGCCACCTCACCCCACGCCGCCGCATACACACACCGCACACACGGATAAGGTCATAAGGTTGTCTGTTTACTGCAGTGGGGGCGGGAAGACCACCAACACAGGTGGGGAGCCCAGCCTGGGGGCCCGCGCCGCCCGCTTTAGCTCACAGGGCCAGAGCCTGCTTCGCCCAGCCTGCTGGTCCAGGAGCCTCCCGGCCAGGTGCCCCGGCGCCTCGGCTCCCGGTCTCTCTGTCCCACCCCCAGCCCAGCCCAGCTTGGCCATTAGAAATCCAGCAGGGAGTAGTGGGTGCAGGGAGAGCAGGAGGAGGAGGAGGAGGAGGCGAGCGCAGAGGGCGGAGAGAGGAGGGGGTGAGCAGCCGCCTCGTGCCACTTACCGCCAGCCGCCCTCTACCTGAACCCCGATGGACTGAATTGGGTAGCGGGCTGGGCTCCCTTTGGACATGGCTGAATGCAGTCAACCTTATTGAAGGACAAGGACAGCCACGGCACGGAGACGGGGACAAAGACAAAAAAACAAACACGACACTTGCTGCTGGAGTCCACACCAGTGGGACGAGGCAAACGGACGTTGTGGACGCACAGACACGCAGGCATGCGGACACGGCACGCGGCCTATAGGCCGGCCGGCTGCCGGCACTGCTTATTCACGCTGAGGCGGGCGGGCGGGCAGGTGGGTGGGGCGGAGATGACTGGCTTTCCCTACTCTGAGGAGGGGGCCATCACATCGATCGCTCGGGTCCGTTGTCCTCCGAGAGGTGGGAACCGCTCTTCTCGTCCTCTCCTTTACACTCATCTGAGAGAAGGAGGAGAAGAAAAAAAAAAAGAGGAAAACGGAAGAGAAAGAAAACACACACACACACACAAAGCCACAGCCGTTATCTGGCGTCGCGAAGCCTGGGGACTGTTTGGGGCCAAGATGATAACCCTAAAGCTTGGAAGTAGCTGGACACTGGGGGTGACCATCCTGGGCCTTGATCACGGAAGAGGGTGCTGAGGCTACCACTGGCCCTCAGTGGGCCTGGTAAGGGGCAGGCAGAGCCAAGCAGGTAGCCAGTACTGGGGCTACCCGCTTGAGGGTCAGGGGAACCCAGGACAGGCCGCCAGGTCGGGTGGTCCGGGTGGCCCACAGGTGAGAGGGAGGGCACCACGACTTAGGTTTGCGGCGCCAGGGGTTGACCGGGGACTGCAGGGCACCCTTAGAGACCGCAGGACCTCCCCGAGAAGCTGCTGCCTGGGAAGGGGCTGAGCCCCAGAGTGCCTCCGCTGGGGTGCTCAGCGTCAGGGGGGCGCTCAGGGGGGCAGCAGATAACAGTGTTTATCCCGGTGACTCCTCCGTGAAAGGAACCAGGGCGGCCCATTCCTGTGACCTGCTGGCAAGGTTGGCGCCTGGTTTGGCCAAGAAGTACGGGGTGCCCAGGGGTTACCCGATCAGAGACCCCTGGTAGTTCGGGCCTAAGGGCCAGCCGAGCCCAGAACAGCTACCCTCCAGGCCGGCCCTCTGCGGGAAAGCAGCTCGAGCAGGTGGGCTGGGGGGCCGTGAGCACATGGGCCTCTTCCGCCTCGCCCCCGCCGCTGGTGTCCCGCGGCCCCCTGTGGACTCCAGCTTTGGAGCTGCCAGCTGCTGTGGTGGCTGTGGTGGAGACCCTTGGCAGTCTGAGACCATGAGCCTGGTCTTCCCTGCCTCGCCGGGCTGGGAGGTCTGGGCTGGCAGTATGCCACCTTCCCCGACCTTGCCCGCCTCTGGCTGTCCCTCCTCCCTCTGCAGGGCGTCCTGGCTCTCTAAAGTGGAGAGCGTTGAGGCCGCCTTGGCTAGAGGAGATGTGTCAATTGCGTGCATGCAAGACCACGATGAACCTGCCCCCAAAGCGGACAGGCATGGCCACGGGGGTGGGTACAGCTTGGTGGTTCCCAGGAGTGGGTGTGCTGGCTCTGGCACCTGGTCTTGGGGTACCATCTGGATGGATCCTTTCCTCATGCAGGCCCTGATCACCTTTACTTTCTCTCTGACAGGGGCCTCCGGCACCTCCAGCCACCTACCTGTCTCCTGGCGCACCCGAGAGGGCTCGGGCAGTTCTCGGCCACCTAAATGGCTTAAGGCCCCAGGTCCGGGTCCTCGGCCCAGCGGCAGCTACGCTCCACGCCGTCCCCAAGCCAAGGGCTGTAGTCTCCAATGCTCCGCGCTGACCTTGGATCAGAGAATCGTTAGGCCAGTCCCCACTGCCACATGGCGGCGGTAGGGCAAAGGGTGGAGAGACAGACAGACACTGCACAGGCAAACAGTGGACAGGCGATGGCCAGCTGAGCGTAAATCACATTCACTGGGACCGTCCGCCAGAGCAGCGGGAGACGGGGGCACCGCTGGCCGCAAAACCGCAAAGCGGAAGGCATGCGTATTAGGGGCAGAATTCGGCTTGGCCCACTACGTGGCTGAGCCCACAGGACAGGCGGTCTCACGGTCGCCCAGGAGAGTCAGTAAACCTGGTTTGGGTGTAATTACACGCAGGCAGGGGTGGGGAACGGGACAAGGACACAGAGTGTAAAAAAGGGTCATACTTGTATTCCTATCGATGAGACAGTTTGGGGATGGACCAGGGTGCTCGTGTTAGCTGGTCAGCGCCCCCTGTCTTCTCGCCTTCAGAGCGCTGCATGTTTATGGGTGGCTCAGCCTGGGCCAAAGTAGATGGTACCCCGTGTCACGCTGGGCGGTCGGGTACCGCTGTCCAGGCTAGTCCGACGCAAAGAGTTGCTCAGGCTCCACCGACTGGTCACCTCACTCTTGTGGTCCTGGCTGTCGGTGTTCAGGTGTCCTGGGCGACCTCGGTACTGCTCTTCGTACCGTGACGGAGATGAACGGCTTTCTGACGTAGGCGCGCGGACTGCGGCGGTCTTTATACTACACTAGGGCATGATGAAATCCAGGAGGTGCGAGGAAGAGGTGGAGAGTGTACTGAAGCTCCAAACCACGCCACGCTGACGCCTGCCTGACCTCGTCCACCAGCCCCTGTAGCGAGTATTTCTGAGCGTAGAAATAAGTCCAAAACTGCAATGACTAAGATAGACAGAGGCCCCCTACGCACGCAGCCAAGACTATGGGGTGTGAGGCGTCGTTATCAGACTTCTTTGCCCCCACCTGACTCGTACCAGGCCAGGCAGGGCGCAGATAAAGTGGAACAACGGCCAAAGGGTTAGTTTGTTTCGCTCATGGAGGCCCGGCAGCTCCTCCTCCTCCCTCCGCTGCTCTAGAGGCCCATAAGTGACACCGCACTGCAGCCTGCAACCCACCACCTCCTGGCCTGGCCCCACCCTGCCTGCTCCAGCACCCAGGGATGGGAGTCCACCTAAAAATAGCCTATGGCCAGAGCACCCAAGGGCTAAGGTGTGAGCTTGGTGAACAGCGGTCTCTGAGCCTGGAGTGGCTTTGGCAGTGGCAGATACCAGGAGCTGCTGGCCACGGCAGCCATGGGGGACAGGGCAGCCTCTGGAATACTATTCCAAAGGCCAGCCACTGCGGCTGGCCCAGGCCTCCAGGCCTGCCTTCGCGGGCCGATGGTGATAAACCAGGTCCCGGCAGAACCTGCCCCGGTAAATCTCCCAGACAAGAGCCTCAGCTCCACAGAGTTAGCCACTTCTCTTGTGAACAGGAACATAAACACACACACGAGACACAGCCAGTGGGGATGTGGAGAAATCAGATTGTTCATTACTGGTGGGAATAAATAATTTGATACTCTAAAATAACAGCTTGGCAGTGATGAAGGCAAGCATGTAATTGGCCTATATAACTCCAGCCAACTGCTCTCCTGGGCATTTAACCTTAAAAATAGCAAATCTAGCACACACATACCAAAAAATACAATCGACGCCTTCAGGGGTAAACACACTGAGAGGTTATTCAGCAGCCAACTGGATGCCTGCAACTACCCAGACAACGCCCAAAGTGCATCTTGGTGGGAGGGGAAAAAGGTCCCCTCACATGCCCTGGGGCCTCAACGGGATACTTTGCGGATGACATCTAACAGTGATGTGACACCCTCTTGTGGATGACATCCGGCTGTGCCTCAGGGGCCGGGATGGGGGTACCGGTACTGTATTTGACTGGCTATGCAAGGCAAGTTTCACTGCTGATTTTTCCGGTTCCATATAGAACATTCTTGAAACGACTCTGATGGTAGCTTATGAACAGAGACAGCCGCAGGTGAGGCCCAGGGGAAGGTGAAGTGGGCATGGTCTGAGGAAGGGATACAGGCAGGGCCCTGCCTTGAGTGGTGCAGCAGGAACTCAGGGCTCCAGACGCGAAAACGAGCGTGTGGTGACATAAACCGGAGCGTGCCTGATGGACTGAATCCAGGCCAAGTGACTCCGGCAGTACGGAAACTGGTTAAGAAAGATGTTACCACAGACGGAAATCGGTCGTTTTGGGCTACAAGATCGCTCTGTATCAATGGAAAAAATGAAACACTCACAAAGTCTCATCCACTGACCTGTTCAGCCAACGACATCTACGGAGCAGGCTGTGTGCTGTTCATGGAGACGTACAAGCCCCCGCAGGCAAAGCAGCCGCCCTGAGGTAACAGTGCCTTACCGAGGCGGTCGCTACTCAGGCCCAGCCGTGCCGAGGGGTCCAAAGTAATACAGAGCCGGGGTACGGTGCGGGGAACACTCAATCCGTACTCTGCAAACACTCGCCCAGGGCCTGTGGACACGGTTTGATTGCTGCTACTGTCCTGAGTGGGACATTAATGGTAGCGCCTTGTTTCCTACAGAACCAAACCCAGAACAAGTATACTGTAAGGGGACCTGGAAAACGGTCCAGGGCGAATGTAAAAGGCTCCGCCTAGGCAGGCTCTCGCCGCAACCAGAAATGATGCTCAAGTAAATAGGGGCCTTCAGGGCTGGGGAGATGAGTAAGGCGCTCGCTCTGTACTCGATCAATCTGTTCCATCCCCAGCACCCTACGGGGTCCCTAAGCCTGCCAGGAGTGATCGGCTTTCAGGCAGAGCCAGTGGAGTAAGCCCTGAGCATTGTAAGTATGGTCCAGGACGAACGCCATCTCTAGTAAGTGTACCATGAAGGATTCTGTATTGGGCCAGAGAAAGCACCCAGGAGGGTCTTTCTTCCTGCCCTGAGGTCCTGAAACCAATCATGAAATGAGGACGGGCACAGGAGTTGCGCTTTCGACCCCAAATGCCTCAAACACACCGATAGAAATAATAGGTTCGCACACACGCCAGTCTGCAAGAAAAGACAGTCGTAAGGACACAAGATTTGATGAATCCAGGGGTATATACTGAGTAAGCTGTGCCAGAGGGAGAGGGACAGATTCTAGAATGATCTTCTCCTGAGTGGTACAGAAAAGAACCTGTGGGGATAATATCAGAAACAAGAGCAGAACTGGTTTCCGGAGGGAAGTCAAAGGACTGGATGGAGCTTTAGGCTACATTATGTGAAGGACCGAAGACAGTGGGGAGGGGAAGGCCCCCACACAGTGGGACTCTGCCGCTATGAGGAAACTGGGGGGGGGTGGAGAGGTAAAAGCAATGGTGTTGTAACAAGCTGGGCCAGAAACTCAAATCATGGAGAGTTTGATAACTTCGTAATTCACAGTGGTTCAATTTAAACCTAAACCAAAACGTCGTTCAGGGGTGACAGTTTCTAGTGGTTCCAGGGAGAGGGCCCCCACCCTCCCACCCCAGGGGCACAGCCAGTGGTCTCCATCATCGGAGGAACGCATTTCTGACCCTTGTGGCCAGTGACATTTGATTACCTGGCACGGCAAGCCGGGCAAGCTGCCCGTGCTGTATTTGATATGCCGGGCAATTAGTAGCTATGTTGAGTCATTCCCATACCTAATATAATGGTTTGAGGCTCTTTATGTTCCTGAGCAAGCAGATGCCCTTGGCTCTACTTCAGCGAGACAGTGACATATGGAGATGTTACTGTAGCCCGCCGAGCAATTTTTTTTTTAAGCCTTTTTGGGTCACACCCGGCAATGCTCAGGGGTTTCTACTGGCTCTGCACTCAGGAATTACTCCTGGCGGAAGCTCAGGCGACTCATATGGGATGCCAGGGGACGAAACCCGTATGGCACAGGCCGGGGTTACAAAGCAAACGCTTCCACTGGCTGGGCTATCACCCGCCCCCAACCGCCGAAAGCAAATTGATGATGAACGGGAAGATAGTAATAGTGATAGTGATATTTGATTCCTGATCTCTGGATCTGTGAAAATAAATTTCTGTGGTTTTAAACAAATTTAAAAAAGTGTGTGACTAGCGGAAAATCGGCCTGCATCCCAGCCCGGCAAGAGGGTCCTGAGCCCAGGAGCAGGGCGGGCGTGGCAGTGCAGCCTTTCAACAGACAGCGCTTACCAATTCACTGCAGGCACCGCAGACCACAGACAAGTGAGTTCTGAATAGAGCACACCTCCAGCGGTGCTCAGGGCTTCCACCCTGCTGGTGGCTGCCGCTGAGCCTTCCTCTGCCTCCCGCGCCTTCTGTCAGGTATAACGGTGATGTAGGCTCCATGGTGACAGCCTGTGTAAGGAGAATTTTACCAGTGACAGTCGGTGGTCGCCAAGTACTGCTCAAACACCCCGGTTCCCACATTACGCGCTCCCGGGCAGAGTGCTCCGTGCCCACTCGCCAGGGCTTCGCAAGTCTTCCTGATCGGTGTATTCGGCCCCTCTCTGTGCTCTTTCTTCCTCTCTCCTCCCCTCTCTCTCTGTGCACGCTCCTGGGTTAAACTCCTCTTTCTGGAACGCTCCAGCTTTCTGAAATCCCGAGACATCGGGTGGGGTGGGTATTTAGGGATCTGCTCTGTCTGGCCATCATCCTGAAACAGAAACTTTACTTTCTGCCCTAGAGCAAAAGCATCCAAATGGCGCCAAACGGGTGAAAGGGGAGGAGGTCCCAGCGGAGGGGAAGAACCGTAGGCGTAGGGCAGGACGGTACTTCAAACTGAGGCCAGGGACACCATCGCCCTGTCCCCACGGGGCAGAGCTGACATGCGCCAGAGACAACATTCTGAGGGACCCTGTGGAAGAGGACCGCGCCAGCCGCGGCTCAGGAGGGAATCACATGAGGTGGCGGATCTCGCCCCTCGACTCCTCGGGTACAGATGCTGGCCAGAGAGGG
>JAJIBD010032024.1:0-127229 GCA_021461705.1 Cryptotis parvus | reverse complement strand
GGCCGGCCGCGTGCAAAGGCAAACGCCCTACCCGCTGGGCTATCGCTCCGGCCCCAATCGTCAGAGGTTTTAACATCCCATCAATAAACAAAACACACAATGGGATACCACTCAGCATAAAACAAAGTTCTCAAGCTACAATATGAACCTAAAAACATCATGCTCAGTGAAGTAAGCCAAACACAAAGAGACACATACTATAAGATTCCACTCACAGAACCTGGAACAGGCACTTCCTGAGGCATTTACAAGGTTCTTCTCAGACAAGTACCTGTCCTGTGACAAGGTACTTCCTCAGAGGACCTCAGGGCGGCTGTGACAGCAAGGAAAGCCCAGCACAGCAGCGAGGGCATTTGCTCACAAGAGGCCGACCCAGGTTTGATCCCCCAGCACCCCGAGCCTGCCAAGAGTGAGGCCACAAAACAGACAGCCCACTCAGCTGAGCACAGCTTCAGGTGAAGAGAAAGCTGGAGCAGGCCTTGTGGCGTGCCGAGGTGGCGGCCGTCTCCAGGACAGAGGCTCCCTGGAGCAACCGGCCAGCACCAAATGCAGCTGTGAATCAGCTCAAGCCAGAGTGGGACGAAGCAAACCAGCCTGCGCGACTCTAGCTGTCCGAGGAGAAACAAAAGCAATTCCTTTCTCGAGGGAGCACAAGAATCACCCCGTTCTTCACTGGAGTTTCTGGCATTCGAGGAAAATTCCCAAGCATACGTGGAAAGATACCCGAAACGCAGTGCTGGGAGGCTGCGTACGGAAGGAAGGCTGGGGGAGGTGCCCACAGGCTGGTGCATGCACTCTGCACGGGAGCCCTGGGCTCAGGTCCCCGCTCTGCACCTTCAGGTACAGCACCCGCAAAACAGGGAACAGACAAAGTGAACTTCACCAGAAACCCTAAATCTTCCGAAGAATCCAGTGAGGGCCGGGAGTAAGGCCCAAGAGCCTGTGTGCAGAGCAGAAGGCGTGTGAGCGTCCACCCACGAGCGAGCCATGGTCCTTATAACAACAGAGGGAGGGGGACGGAGAGGAAAATTCTACTACTGGAAACTACAGTAATGGCATTAAGATCATAATAGATGGATTCAGTAAACTACTCCAGCAAGAAACAACCAGACTAGGGCTCAGAGAAGGCAAAAAGAAAGAAGTTACGAAAATGCAGGAGAGAGAATGAAGAGACGTGTGGCCTGGCTGTCTAGTGGGGGAAACTGAGTCGAAAAGGAAAGCGCTAACAGGAAGCAGAAACTGAGGAGACAGTGGTTAAGACTTCCCTGAAATTGATAAAAGCTACTAAAGTGCAGAATCAATTTCGGGGAAAAAAAAAAAACCCTACATAGGGTGGGAGGCGATAACACAGCAGGTAGGACGTTTGCCTTGCACGCAACTGACCCGATTCGATCCCTGGCATCCCACATGGTCTCCGAGCACTGCCAGGAGTAACCCCCTGAGCATTGCTGGGTGTGACCCAAAAGAAGCAAAATAAATAAATAAATAAATAAATAAAAAGCAAAAAAAAAAAGAAGAAAAAAAAAAAGAAAAACCTTACACAGGTATGACAGTGAAATAGCACATAGACATCACAGTGAGATAGGAAAACTTGGGAACACGAGGGAAAGAACAATTTATTTTTTTTCACGGAGCAACAGTAAAACCGATGCCTTAGGGCAGAGAGAGGGCCCAGCGATAAAAGCATCTGCCTTACAGCCGGCTCAGGTTTGATCCCCAGCACTGCCTGTGGTCACCAAGCACTGCTGCAGCGTTTCCTGAGCACGGAGCCTGGAGTCAATGAGCCAGGGAGGAAGAGGAGAGAAAGACCCTGATTGGGCGCAAGGTTTCCCGGGGTCTGTGGGAGCGCTCGCCAGTGATGAGCGCAAAGCTACAGCTTCACTTAAAGCCACCGAAACAGAGACTTTCAAGGAGCAGATTTTATGGTGGCTTTATAGGTATCAATGCTGCTGTGATACCGTAAAATTCAAGTGCTTGTTCCCCCATAATGAATCAGCAATAATATATCCATCTACCCGGAATGCAATGAAGAGAGAGCGAAGGACGCCGGTCGAGGCATTTGTAAATCTCAGAGGCAGAAATAAAGGCGAGCCTCAGAAATGCGGTGCGCTGCTATCGGAAAGTCTCAAGATCTGGGGCTCTTAAAATTTCAGGGGTTGGAGCTGGAGCGATAGTCCAGCAGGTAGGGAGTTTGCCTTGCATGCAGTTGACCCGGGTTCGATCCAAGGCATTCCATATGGTCCCCTGAGCATCGCCGGGTGTGACCCAAAAAGGAAAAAAAAGTCAAGGCTGAAGAGAAATGCAGTGGGCGACCAGTGGGCGACTTCTGTTGCAGACGCGACTGTCACGGCTAGTACTTTATCCTCTCACAAACAGAATCTTTGATTTGGAAAAAAAATTCTATCAAATGGCACTGAACAGATATAGTGAAAGCAGCAATCTCTTCAGCATGGTGTGAACTTTCTAGGGTTGCTCGCACATCCTAACCACGGGTAACTAACCAGCAGGATACATTAAAAACTGAACTCGGGTTCTGTGCCAGCGTGCTGGCAACCACAGGGGAAGGGGGTCACTTTAGTGGTCTGAAGGCATTAGAATTTGAGGGAGGGCGGTTAGGGCCACACTCCCTGAGTGGTATTGCCTATGTTTTAGAGTTTTGCAAACAAATGGGCAAATCAATAAAACTTGTTGCACGAAAAGCACTGAGCACCCCAGTCCCCAAGCCCTGTGCTGTGACCTGTACACGTCCTCGTTCCTTTTATGAGGTTCTCGCTCTCTTTCTCCATCCCCAGAGTTCCTAGGTGAAATTTCTTGCAGGACTGGAGCAATGGTACAACTTGGTAGGGGTGTCTGCTGGCGTGTGGCCGATGTGGGTTTGATTCCCAGCACCCAGATGGTCCCCCAAGCCCACCACGAGTGACCCCTGAGCTGGGAGGAAGCCTGAGCACCACAGGATGTAGCCTCCTTGCAAAAAAAAAAATTTTTTTTTTTAAATATTTTCTTTGCTTCACAGATAGGAGGACAACCATGCGAGCAAGCTGGCTCCGAAAAGGATCATCGAAGCCCTAGCCAAACAGGGCGTTCAAACCCAATACATGAAAATGCTTCGTGAGCTGTATTACGGATTCACCACCAGGATCTCACCATTCTACAAGGAAGTGATCATCAATGTCAAAAGAGGGGTTCGACAGGGTGATACCATTTCACCAGAACTCTTCAGCGCCACCCTCGAGAATATCATGCTACAATTAGAATGGGAAGGAATGGGAGTGAAGATAGAGGGTCGGCAACTACACCCCACCTCCGCTTCGCTGATGACATCGTTCTAATAACACCAAACATTAGCCATGCGACACAAATACTGGCTGACTTTGACCGAGAATGTGGAAAGATAGGTCTACAGCTGAATCTGAAGAAAACTATGTTCATGAGAAATGAACTAGTTCCTGAGGCCCCATTCACTCTCAATGGAACAGACATCTCTGAATGCAGCAGTTATGTGTACCTAGGTCGAGAAGTCAACATGATGAACGACCTAAAACCCTGAGCTGCGCAGGAGGAAGAGAGCGGCATGGAATGCCTTCAAAGGCATTGAAGAAATAGCTAAAAGGACAAAGATCCTCCGGCTCCGGGCACATCTCTTTGACTCCACCGTTCTCCCTACATTAACAGCGCCTCAGAGACCTGGGCCCTATGAAAGCAGGATGAGAATGCTATTCGGGTCTCCCAGAGAGGCATCGAAAGAGCTATTCTTGGAATATCACGCCTCGCTCAAGTGAGAGAAGGAATCCGGAGTTCTGACTTCCGTCGCTATTCCAGAATCAGGGACGCTGTCTCGTTTGCCAAGGCATCGCAAATCAGATGGGCTGGACATGTAATGCGATTTGGAGATGACCACTGGACTAGAGCCATTACCGACTGGATCCCATGGGATGTCAAAAGATCATGTGACCGCTCACCTACAAGATGGTCAGACTTCCTTGTCAAGACCCTGAGCGAGGGCGGGCGATAGCCTAGCGGGTGAGAGCGTTTGCCTTGCCGCGGCCAGCCTATGCTGGCCTGGGTTCGATTCCCGGCATCCCATATGGTCCGAGACCGCCAGGAGTAATTCCTGAGTGCAGAGCCAGGACTAACCCTGGCACTGCCGGGTGTGACCCAAAGAAAAAAAAAAAAAAAAAAAGACCTGAACGAACAGTTTGAGGGTTCTTCGGATACCTGAAGCAACCAGATACCACTGAGCTACACTGGCACGGGATAGGGTCCAATGAACCAAGTGATCAAGTGAAGTGATCACAGATAAAAGAAAGAGAAGACAGAGGTTTTCTCAGTTCTCTTGGAGAGTAAAGCCAAGCCCTTCCTGAGCCTGGGGCCACAATGGGTCCTTCCTCAGCTCACACCAGCCTTCAGCAGCACCGCCCACACCCCCAGGAGGCAGCCCCGGCAGCTCTACCCTCGCCACAGCCTCTGAGTACCAGCTGTACCAAAGTTTCTTTTTTTAAAAAAAAGTGGAGGGGACGGAGGATAGCCCAGCGGGTAGGGTGTTTGCCTTGGACAGGGTGGGGCATGGGTTAGATCCTGGCATTCCATATGGTCCCCGAGAGCACCGCCAGGGGTAATTCCTGAGCTAAGAGCCAGGAGTTACCCAAATAAGGGAAACTCACAGTGGTTCCACATTTTTTATTTTTTGATTTATTTATTTTGCTTATCTGGGTGACCTTCCCAGGACACCTGCCCCGGCGTAGGACACACCCTCTCAAACAGTGCTCACGGTCTTTTTCCCCTGAACCACAAACCATCATCTTGCAGAGCATGTCTTTTTTTTTTTGTTTTTTGGGTCACATTCAGCAATGCTCAGGGGACCATATGGGATGTCAGGGATCGAACCCAGGCCGCTCCGCATAAGGCAAATGCCCTACCCGCTGTGCCATCGCTCCAGCCACTATGTCTGCTTTTCTACTCCCGTGTTATTTTCTGTGTCCATGAGGGCAGGAACTTGTGCGCTGCCCATCTCTAGGCGCCAGAACAGTGCTGGGGTAGGGAGCAGTGAATCAGGCGCTGGGTGAAAGCTGACCAGACCCCGGGACGCTGCTTTCCTCCGCCTGAAGACACGCGAGACACAGTCTTGTTCCAGAGACTGTAGCAAGCGGCGGGCCACGGAGGACAGGAATCCGAGAGAAAGCCTTTGGGTTCAAGACCAGCCACCAGGGTCCAGAAAGCGCTTTCTGAATGCAGCAAGGCCTGCCTGTAGCAACAAGGAGCTAGAACATGCGGAATATACAAATCATTTAGCAGAAGTAAACCCAATAAAAATATGCAGGACCACCAGAGGAAAGCGAATTCGACCGAAAGGCCTTCAAAGGAGACAGTGGGGCGACAACCAGTCCTCAGAGTCGCAGGTCATTCTTTTTTTTTTTTGGGTCACACCCGCAATGCTCAGGGGTTACTCATGGCTCTGCACTCAGGAATTACTCCTGGCGGTGCTCGGGGGACCATATGGGATGCTGGGGATTGAACCCAGGCCAGCACACGTGCAAGGCAAACGCCCTACCCGCTGGGCTATCGCTCCGGCCCTGCAGGTCATTCATTCTTGCAGACATCAGGCTTCCCCCAAATGAATCGAGACGCTCTATTTGTCACCGTTCCGGCATGTTTTTTCCTGAGGTCCTTGACTTACTATTTTTGTTTTGGTGTTGGGTCACCCTGGTGTTACTTCTGGCGGTGCGTGGGGACCATATGGGATGCGGGGATTGAACCCAGGTCGGCTGCATGCAGGGCAAACGCCCTCCCTGCTGAACTATCAGCTCCGGCCCCTTGACATACTAATTCTAGGATCATACTAGATGAATCAAGATAGAAGTATTTTTCCTTTGGACAAGAATTAAAGGGAATCGCTGGGTTGACACCGAGGCCTGTCAAGGCTGGCCACAGGCGCTGAGCAGAACGCCTGAGTCGCCATCTCACACCAGAGACACCAATACACACCCCAGGGGCTGTCGCTTGGCCCCGGGCTCTGTGGAAAACAATGTGGGCGCTTAAGGCCCTTGCAGCGGCACCCAGACCTCACTGATCTCTGTAGAGACGCCAAGCCAGCAAAAATTCCAGATACCCTGATGCTGGGGCTGAGAACTCTGGGAACCTCTCGGGGTGGGGCGGGCAGCCTCCCCTTCATGCTGCCAAAGCCCCCGCAGCCACACCCCACATGCCCCCACGCGCTTCACGGCTAATCTCAGCAGACACGCAAGCCAAGCCGCTGAAAGTCGTCTCCTGACAGCCCCGTAGGAGCACAGCAAATTAGGAGGCGGAAATAGCACAGAAGCCCACTAAGCTCAATTAGCAAAGCGGTAATACCACACAGCGTGCAGCGAGCAACCAACAGCGCAGAAGCCCCCCAGTCAATGACTTGGAACGGCTGCTTACTTTTTTTTTTTCTTTTTGGGTCACACCCGGCAATGCTCAGGGGTTTGGGGACCATATGGGATGCCGGGGATCGAACCTAGGTGGGCGCATGCAAGGCAAACGCCCTCCCCGCTGTGCTCTCGCTCTGACCCCATGGCAGCTTACTTGTAAGACTAACAATTTTCAAACACTTTCTTTTACTGAAGGAATTCTTTGATATTCCTTTAACCATTTTGTTGTAACAAGCAATATAAAATAAATAATTCTGTACCTGCTTAAATTTATTTTCTTTTTGCTTTTTTGGGGTCACATCAGGGAATGCTCAGGGGTTACTCCTGGCTCTTTGCTTAGGAATTACTCCCGGTAGTGCTTGGGGATCATATGGGATGCCAGGGACTGAACCCAGGTTGGCTTGCAAGGCAAATGCCCTACCCACTGTCCTATAGCTCCAGCTTTATTTTTTGGTCTTGAAGCTGTGTCTGTCTGGACGCCCAGGGAAAGGGCTCCCTCTAGAGGCCAGCAGGGCTGTTGATCAGAAACACTGAAAGGGGACGCTCAGGAAGTAACACTGGGAGGGAGTTTCCTTAGGGGTGAACTTCACCTTCTCGCTCTAGAAACAACCCAACCGAAGCACAGTTTAGAAAAGATTTTCATGAATTCTTTTGGCCACGCCCAGTTGGGCAGGGGCTTTCTGCAGCTGTGCTCAGGATTCACTCCTGGTGTGTCTGGGGGGCCGTAAGGACGCTGCGGATCAAAGCCGGGTTGGCCACTGTGAGCACAAAGCAAAGACCCTACCTGCAGTACTGCCACGCCAGGCCTAACCCAATCTTTTTTAAAGTTGTGCTTCCGTGCATGTAAGAGCCCTTCTACACTCTGGGCGGCCCTCCTAAGCCGAGAGGGAGGTGCTGGGGTCCCGCCACACTCCCATGACATATAGAAGCCACCGGACCCTCAACCTCGACTGCTGTTATTTGCAGATTTTAGTTTTAGCTGGCAATGGGGTGCATATGGGATGCTAGAAATAACATCCAGATTTGCCTTGAGCAAGACCACTCTGGCCCTAGGGCCCTCCTCAACTGCTTTTTTTAAATATGAGCAGTCGCTGTAACTTTGTCACTGAAAGCAACCACAGATCACGTTGTTTTCCTAAAATAATCACAGATCAGAAGTTTTCCCAAAATAATGTCACTAATTTCACTTTCTTTCTTTTTTGGTCACACCCGGTGATGCTCAGGCTCTGCACTCAGGAATTACTTCTCACGCGTGGTGGGGACCATATGGGATGCGGGGATTGAAAACTCGGGTCTACCGCATGCCAAGCAAATGCCCTCCCAGCTGTGCTGTCGTCACTCTAGCCCCCGCTGCCTTCACTTCTTCCAAATTACAGTATTCTGCTAGATCTTATTATTTATCACCTAGTAAACACCACTATGTCATACATCTATATTACAGTATGGATTTTCTTTTGTTCGAGTTAAAATGTTTTCGGAGGGAGGGGGCACAGCTGGCCAGTCACTCCTGGCTCTGTGCTTAGAGGACCCAGTGGTGCCAGCGACTGAAGAGGGGCCAGCCACCTGCAAGGCAGGTTCCTTCCCCCTTCCCTCCTGGCTACCTCTCTGGCGCCTGGTTCTTTAGCTCAAACAGAGGCGCAGGCACTGAGAGCAAAGAGGGGCGTGGCAGAGGCTCCGGAGCTTCTCTTGGAGATCTCTGGCATTTCTGGCCTAATATTTTCTTTTTGGCCAAGCTGGTGGTGCCTGGGGAGCCAGGCAGTGCCGGGACGGAAGCCCAGGGCTCCAGCCCCGACCTGGCCCTAATTCTGAAGACTCGATTGTTTAAAGAGTTTGTGGCAGAGCGTTGGGTGTGACATCAAAGCTGGGAACGGCCCTGAGGATGGGAGAGCGCTCACTAATGTGTTCTCTGAACCATCAAAGATGCCGCACCCACCAGCCAGGGGGACGATGCTGCCTCTGTCCCCCCGAGACACTCTCGGAGCCCTGAGCCTCCTTGGAGGGGTGGGTGACCTGGGACCCAGAGCTTTGACCTAAGCCAGCTGATCCAGCACGTTCTGGGGCCAGGCCTGCGCCTGCCAAGTGTCACCAACCATTCCTCCTCTTTGGTTTTTTGTTTTGCTTTTTTTGGGCCACACCCGGCGATGCTCAGGGGTTTCCCTGGCTCTGCACTCAGGAATCACTCCTGGCGGTGCTCGGGAGACCATATGGGATGCCGGAGATCAAACCCTGGCCGGCATGGGCTGGCCGTGCAAGGCAAACGCCCTACACACAGGGCTATCGCTCCGCCCCCTTTGTTTTTTGAGGGGATGGAGATGGAGGGCTTAGGCCGCACCCAGCTGTGCTCAGGCTTACTCCTACCTGGTGGGACTTACGGGCACGTGTGGTTCCCGTGACCAAACGGGATGGCCGTGCGCTTAGACAAGCACCCCACCCGCTGTGCTCTCTCTGGCTCCCACCTCTCCTGTGAATCTACACAAACCCTTACCCTTATTTTATCTAACCCCTGGGAAACAGCAGAGAGAAAGCGTGCGCTTTGGAACCGCAGATCATTATGTCTCACGAGTGGGCAGTTCCCCACCCGCTGGGCTCGCTAAGGAGCGCCCTGAAGGTACCAGGCCCCGGCTCTGCCAGGGTCGGGCCTCCACGAGGGCCGCTGGGGGGCCGTGAGGAAAGCTCAGACGGAGCCTCCGCCAGAAACCACTTCTGGAGCCCGGTTGGACTTGGGAATCGGGGAGGAGAGGAAGGCCGAGCGGGCGGGACCTCACCTTCTTCCGAGAGGTTGTTCTCTTTGGTCTCCTTGTCCATCTGGCGGCACCAGCCCTCCAGCCGCTCCGTCTCAGCCTGCAGCAGCTTCAGGAACCAGTAGCCGTCGCGGCGGCAGGCCCCGGCTGTGCGGGCTCTGCCGGGAGCTGGAGGGCGACTCGAGCCAGGGGGTCCGGAGGGGGCAGCGAGGACGCCTCCAGGGCGGGGGGTCGCTGTTGTCTCCATAGGAGAGGTTGCGTTTGATCTGGGCAATCTTGGGGCGCCTGCCGCGGGCCGGCATCGATGCTGATGGAGTTGGGGTGCGGGGTGCAGTCGGGGAGGCTCCTCTCGGATGACTTACAGCTCGAGTCGTTGGCGTCTTGGGTGTCCGAGTCGGTGTCCCGGCGGGAGGACATGCTGAGCGAGGGGACAGTGCTCCTGTGGGGGCGGGGCGGGGGACAGGAAGGAGAGAGAGAGAGTCAGCACCAGATGGGCCAGAGCAGCGGCCACCCGAGCTGGACACACGGCGGACAGAGAAACAGACCTGCTCACCATGCGCCCAAAGCAGACCCCACAGCGCCCTCCTCATTCTCTGCTCAGCCCCTTGCCGGGCCGCCCCGCAACCGCCACCCCTCACCCCACGCCGCACACACGCACTACGCACACACGGACAAGGTCATAAGGTTGTCTGTTTACTGCAGTGGGGCCGGGAAGACCACCAACACAGGTGTGGGGAGCCCAGCCTGGGGGCCCCCGCAGGCCGATTTAGCTCACAGGGCCAGAGCGTGTTTGCCGCCCAGCCTGCTGGCCCAGGAGCCTCCCGAGCCAGGGGTGCCCCGTCGGCCCTCGGCCCCCGCCCCTGTCCCACCCCCAGCCCAGCCCAGCTTGGCCATTAGAAATCCAGCAGGGAGAAGTGGGTGCAGGGAGAGCAGGAGGAGGAGGAGGAGGAGGCGAGCGCAGAGGGCGGAGAGGAGGGGAGCAGCCGCCGCCTCGTGCCACTTACCGCCAGTCGTCCTCTACCTGAACCCCGATGGACTGGAATTGGGTAGCGGGGCTGGGCTCCTCTTTGGACACTGGCTGAATGCAGTCAACCTTATTGAAGGACAAGGACAGCCACGGCACGGAGACGGGGACAAAGACAAAAAAACAAACACGACACTTGCTGCTGGAGTCCACACCAGTGGGACGAGGCAAACGGACGTTGTGGACGCACAGACAGCGAGGGCATGCGGACACGGCACGTGGGCCCAAGGGCGGGCCGGCCAAGCCGGGCACTGCTCATTCACGCGGAGGCGGGCGGGCGGGCAGGTGGGGTGGGGGCGGAGATGACTGGCTTTCCCTACTCTGAGGAGGGGCCATCACATCGATCGCTTTGGGGTCCGTTGTCCTCCGAGAGGTGGGAACCGTTCCTTCTAGTCCTCTCCTTTACACGCATCCGAGAGAAGGAGGAGAAGAAAAAAAAAAAAAAGAGGACGACGGAAGAGAAAAGAAAACACACACACACACACACACAAAGCCACAGCCGTTATCTGGTGTCACTGAAGCCTGGGGGACTGTTTTGGGGCCAAGATGATAACCCCAAAGCTTGGAAGTAGCTGGACACTGGGGGTGACCATCCTGGGCCTTGATCACGGGGGAAGAGGGTGCTGAGGGCTACCACTGGCCCATAGTGGGCCTGGTGAGGGCAGGGCCAGGCAAAGCAGGTAGCCAGTACTGGGGCCTACCCGGCTTGAGGGTCAGGGGGAACCCAGGGGACAGGCCGGCAGGTCGGGTGGTCCAGGGTGGCCCACAGGCAAGAGGGAGGGCACCCACGACCTCAGGCTTGCGGCGCCAGGGGTTGACCGGTGACTGCAGGGTACCCTTAGAGACCGCAGGACCTCTCCGAGAAGCTGCTGCCTGGGGAAGGGGCTGAGCCCCAGAGTGCCTCCGCTGGGGTGCTCAGCTCAGGGGTGGGCGCCCAGGGTGGGGCCGCAGGAGCAACAGTGTTTATCCCCGTGTGACCTCCGGGGTGAAAGGAACCAGGGCGGGGCCCGATTCCCTCGGACCTGCTGGCAAGGTCGGAGCGTCTGGTTTGGTCAAGAAGACGGGGTGCCCAGGGGTTACCCGATCAGAGACCCTGGAAGGTCGGGCCCAAGGGCCAGCCGGAGCCCAGAACAGCGATCTTCCAGGCCGGCCTCTCTGCGGAGAAAGAAGCTCGAGCAGGGGTGGGCTGGGGGCCGTGAGCACATGGGCCTCTTCCGCCCGGCCCTCCCGCCGCTGGTGTCCCATGGCCCCCTATGGACTCCAGCTTTGGAGCTTTGCCAGCTGCTGGGGGTGGCTGTGGAAAGGGAGACCCTTGGCAGTCTGAGACCACAGCCTGGCCTTCCCCTGCCCGCCGGGGCTGAGGTCTGGGCTGGGCAGTATGCCACCTCCCCGACCTCGCCCGCTCTGGCTGTCCTTCTCCTCTGCAGGGGCGTCCTGGCTCTCTGGGTGGAGAGCGAGCAGGCCAGCCTGGCTAGAGGAGATGGTCACCGTGTGCATGCAAGACCGCGATGAACCTGCCCCTTGGGGCGGGGATGAGGCATGGCCACGGGGGTGGGCACAGCGTGTGGCTCCCAGGAGTGGGTGCTGGCCTGGCACCTGGTCTTGGGGCACCATCTGGATGGATCCTTTCTCATGTTGGGCGGCCCCTGGGATCAGCCTTACTCTTCTCTCTCTGACAGGGGCCTGGCACCTCAAGCCACCTACCTGTCCCCAAGGCCCGAGAGGGCTCTGGGCAAAGTTCCCTCGAGCCACTCAAATGGCTCAAGGGCCCCAGGTCCGGGGGGTCCCCTGGCCCAGCGGCAGCTACGCTCCACGCTGCTCCTGCCAAGCGGGGGCTGTAGTCTCCACGCCCGCGCTGACCTTGGATCAGAGAACTGTTAGGCCAGTCCCCACTGCCACATGGCGGCGGGCAGGGCAAAGGGTGGAGAGGACAGACAGACACTGCACAGGCAAACAGTGGACAGGGAGATGGCCAGCTGAGTGTAACCACATTCACTGGGACCGGTCCGTCAGAGCAGTGGGGAGACGGGGGCACCCCTGGTCGCAAACCCCGCAGTGCGGAAGGCGTGGCTAGGGGCAGAATTTGGCTGGCCCACTCGGGGCTGAGCCCACAGGACAGGCGGCCCCACGGTCGCCCAGGAGACTGAGGGGGCCTTCTCCAGGTGTAATTACACGCAGGCAGGGGTGGGGAACGGGACAAGGACAGAGTGTAAAAAAGGGCCGTACTTGTATTCCTATCGATGACAGTTTCCTTTTGGGGATGGCCTCAGGGTGGGCTTCAGAGCTGGTCAGCGCCCCTGTTCGCTCTTCAGAGCTGCATGTTTTGGGGGTGGCTCGGGGCCTCGGGGCCGGGTGATTACACCCGGGTCACGCTGGGCGGTCGGGTACTGCTGTCCAGGCTGTCCGACGAGGTTGCTCAGGCCCGACTGACTGGTCACCTCACTCTTGTGGTCCTGGCTGTCCAGGTAGGTGTCCTGGGCGGACTCGGTACTGCTCTGCACGGTGACGGAGATGAACGGCTTGGACGTGGTGCGCGGCGGGACCGGTGGCGGGGTCTTCTTATACGCCACTAGGCATGATGAACCTGCAGGTGCGGAGAAGAGGTGGGGAGGCGGTGAGACCCCCAGCCTCCAGGCCCGCCCACGCCTGACGCCCTGCCTGACCCGCCCACCAGCCCTCAGCGGGGATTTCTGGAGCGGAAATAAGTCCAAAACTGCGATGACCAAGACAGACAGAGGCCCTGGCCGCACGCTAGGCCAAGACTATGGGGTGTGAGGTGTCGGGGTCATCAGACCCCCTTTCTGTCTCATCTGACCTGTACCAGGCCAGGCAGGGGCGCAGAGAGTGGGTGTCGGAACAACTACAAAGGGGTTAGTTTGCTTTCCTCAAGCTCATGGAGGGCCCGGCAGCTCCCTCCTCCCTCCCTCTCCGCTGCCCTCTAGAGGCCCAGTGACACCGCACTGCAGCCTGCAACCCACCACCTCCTGGGTCGGCCTCACCCTGCCTGCTCCAAGACCCAGGGATGGGAGTCCACTTGTGGGGTGGGTCAGGGCCACAGAGCACCCAAGGGCTGCGAGCTTTCTTGGTGAACAGCGGGTCTCTGAGCCTGAGTGGCTTTGCAGACACCAGGAGCTGCTGGCCACGAGCTATGGGGCCAGACAGGGCAGCCCTTCTGGACACACTAACTCCAAAGGCCAGCCACTGGGTGCTGGCCCAGGCCTCCAGGCCTGCCTTCGCGGGCCGATGGTGATAAACCAGGCCCTGCAGAACCTGCCCGGCATCTCCCAGACAAGAGCCTCGCTCCACAGAGCTACCAGAACAGGAACATAAAAACACACACGAGACACAGCCAGGGATGTGGAGAAATCAGATTGTTCATTACTGGTGGGAATAAATAACGATACTCTAAAATAACAGCTTGGCAGGATCTTTAGAAGGCAAGCATGTAATTACCATATAACCCAGCCAACTGCTCTCCTGGGCATTTAACCCTTAAAAATAGCAACTAGCACACATATACCAAAAAAATACAATCTAGACGCCTTTCAGGGGTGAAACACACTGAGATATTATTCAGCACCAACTGATGCCTGCAACTACCCAGACAACGCCCAAGTGCATCTTGGTGAGTGGGAAAAGGTCCCCGAAAGTCACATGCCCTGGGCCTCGACCGGGACATCTTTGTGATGACATCTGGCTGTGATGTGATCTTGTGATGACATCCGGCTGTGCTCAGGGGCCGGATGGGGTACCGGGACTGTATTTGGACTGGCTACGTACAAGGCAAGTGCTCTACTGCTGATTTTTCCGGTTCCATATAGAACATTCTTGAAACGACCTGATGGGAGGGCTGAGGAACAGAGACAGCCGCAGGTGAGGCCCAGGGGAACAGGAAGTGGGCATGGCCCAGAAGGATGCCAGGCAGGGCCCTGCCTGAGTGGTGCAGCAGGAACTCAGGGCTCCAGACGCGAAAACGAGCGTGGTGACAGCTGGGAAACCGGAGCGTGCCTGATGGACTGAATCCAGGCCAAGACTCCGGTTATGATCGGAAACTGGTTATGCAAGATGTGACCACAGACGGAAACTGGGTCGAAGGGTTCACAAGATCGCTCTGTATCACTGAAAAATGAAACACTCACAAAGTCCATCCACTGACCCGTTCAGCCAACGACATCTACGAGGCAGGCCGTGTTCTGGTTCAAGGAGACGTACAAGCCCTCACAGGCAAAGCAGCCGCCCTGAGGCATCAGTGCCCACCGAGGCGGTCGCTACTCAGGCCTGGCCGTGCTGAGGGGTCCAGGCACACAGAGCTGGGGGGCACGGCGGGGGGAACACTCAATCCGCGCTCTGCAAACACTGCCCAGGGCCTGTGGACACGGTTTGATTGGCTACTGTCCTGGAGTGGACACACGGTAGCTGCCTTGTTTCCCACAGAACCAACCCAGAACAAGAGCACAAGGACCTGGAAAAGCGGTCCAGGTTGAATGTAAAAAGCCCCGCCAGGGCAGGCTCGCCGCAAACCAGAAATGATGCCTCTATAAATAGGGGGTCTTCAGGGCTGGGGAGACAGTATAGGGGCAGCGTGCTCGCCCTGTACCTGACTGACCCGGGTTCCATCCCCAGCACCCCACGGGGTCCCCCAAGCCTGCCAGGAGTGACTGCTTTCAGGCAGAGCCAGGAGTAAGCCCTGAGCATTGTGGGTATGGTCCAGGACGAAACGTCATCTCTGCAGGCACCATGAAGGATTCTGTATTGGCCAGAGAGCACCCAGGAGGGTCTGTCTGGAGGTCCTGAACCCAACGGCGAGGGCCGGCCGTGAGGACGGGCACAGGAGTTGTGCTTTCGGACCCCAAATGCCCTCAAACATGACCGGATAGAAACAATGGTACCCGCACACACGCTCAGCCTTAAGAAAAGACAGTCGTGCGATTGGCTAAGATGTGGATGGATCCAGAGTTTTATACTGAGTGAAGTCAGCCAGAGGGAGAGGGACAGACTTAGAATGATCTCTCCTGAGTGGGACAGGAAGAACCTTGTGGGGGATATCAGAAACAAGAGCAGAACTGGTTTCCGGAGGGAAGCTTGGCACTGGACAGGAGCGAGGGGGCTACATTAAGGAAGGACCCGCGAAGACAGTGGGGGGAGGGGAAAAGGGCCCCCACACAGTGGGACTCGAGCGGCGGAGGGAAACTGGGGGAGTGGGTGGAGGGTGGGGCACTGGTGTTGGAACAAGCTATGCCAGAAACTCAACCATGGAGAGTTTGATAACTTTGTAATTCACAGTGGTTCAATTCAAAACCAAAACCGAAAAACTGGTTCAGGGGTGACACAGTTTCTAGTGGTTCCAGGGAGAGGGCCCCACCCTCCCACCCCCCAGGGGCACAGCCAGTGGTTCCATCGGAGGAACGCATTTCTGACCTTGTGGCCAGTGATACTTCTGATTACCGGCACGGCAAGCCGGGCAAGCTGCCCGTGTTGTATTTGATATGCCAAGTACCAGTAGTACTATGTTAGGTCATTCCCATGACCTAATATAATGGTTTGAGGCTCTTTATGTTCCTGGAGCAAGCAGATGCCCTTGGGCTCTACTAGCATGAGACAGGACATATGGAGATGTTACTGGAGCCCGCCGAGCAATTTTTTTTTTTTTTTTTGCCTTTTTGGGTCACACCCGGCAATGCTCAGGGGTTTCTACTGGCTCTGCACTCAGGAATTACTCCTGGCGGTGCTCAGGCGACCATATGGGATGCCAGGGATTGAACCCGGGCGGGCACAGGCCGGCTGCGTGCAAAGCAAACGCCCTACCCGCTGGGCTATCACTCCGGCCCCCAACCGCTCGAGCAAATTGATGATGAACGGGAAGATAGTAATAGTGATAGTGATACTTCTGATTCCTGATCTCTGGATCTGTGAAAATAAATTTCTGTGGTTTTAAACAAATTAAAAAAAGTGGTGACTAGCGGAAGGCCCGGTGCCTGCATCCCAGCCCGGCAAGAGGGTCCTGAGCCCAGGGGAGCAGGGGCGGCGGGCAGTGCAGCCCAACAGACAGCGCTACCACCACTGCAGGCACCGCAGACCACAGACAAGAGCCCCACAGCACACCCAGCGGTGCTCAGGGCTCACTGCTGGTGGCTGCTGCTGAGCCTTCCCGAGCCTCCCGCGCCTTCTGTCAGGGGGTATAAACGGACAGAGCTCCGCGTACAGCTCAGTAAGGGAGAATTTCACTAGTGACACAGTCGGTGGTCGCCAAGCACTGCTCAGAAAACACCCCCGAGCCCTGGCACATGCGCTCCCCGGGCAGAGTGCCCGTGCCCACTCGCCAGGCTGCAAGTCTTTCTCCTGACTGCGGCCCGGCCCCTCTCCTGTGCGCTCTTTCTCCTCTCTCCCTCTCTCTCTCTGTGCACGCTCCTGGCAGTCTCCTCTTCTGGAACGTTCCAGAGCTTTCTGAAATCCCGAGACATCGGGTGGGGTGGGCATTTAGGGACTGCTCTGTCTGGCCATCCCCGAGGAAACAGAAACTTCGGCATTTTCTGCCCTAGAGCAAAAGCATCCAAATGGCGCCAAACGCGGTGAAAGGGGGGGGGGGAGGTCCCAGGGAGGGGAAGAACCGTAGGCGAGGGGCAGGACGGGGACTTCAGTCTGGCAGAGGCCAGGGACACCATCGGCTCCTGTCCCCACGGGCAGAGTTGACGCTGGCCAGGAGACAACATTCTGGAGAGGGACCCTGTGGACAGTGGACGCGCTGGCCGTGGCTCAGAGGGACGCGATGAGGTGGTGGATCTCGCTCCCTCGGACTCCCCGGGTACAGATGCTGGCCAGAGAGGGGGATGGCAAGTGGACAGTATTTCGAGTCCTGGGAGGAGGCCCCCGTGCTGGGCAGCAGGTTGCCCATAGCTCTGAGCTTGCCTCTGCCAGCCGGCCTGGGCGGCACATTAGGGCCTGGGTGCGGGCAGCTCCTGTCTCCGTGGAACAAGTCAGGGAATAGCTTGGCTCAGCGTCTGTGGGCGGTGGGCACTTGCTCTGCCTAGCTCCGGTGTCCCTTCTGCAGCGGTCACCCCTGTGTGCCCTCCAGCTCTCTCCATCAGAGCTCCTGGCTCACTGGGCATCAGATGGACAGGGGCCACTCGCTGACGCTCACACAGGCTGGGGCTGTCTGGGGAGGGGTCTCTGTCTGTCTTGGCGGTGCAGACCACGCTGTAACAGCACCTCAAGCCCCCAGCAGGGAGTGCCAAAAAGGCGACCTCAGAAACTCCGCCACTGCCAGAAGCCTGTTGGGCCCCAGTGAAGAATCCCAAGGCGACCCACTGCTGCTGTCCCACTCCCCAGCCTGGAGCCCTTTCGGCTCCGGCCCCTGCCCCCAAACATGCTCCTCTCCATGCACCCCAAGCCTTTTCCCATGCACGTGTTCCTGCCAGTCATGACCCCCTGCCCCCTTTGAATTCTGGACCATCTCCGACAGTGCTCAGGGCTTATTTCTGGCTCAGTGCTCAGGGCTTACACCTGGCAGGATTTGGGGGGCCCAATGGGGTGCTGGGGATCAACTGCGTAAGGCGAGAGCCGCTGCACAATCTCTCTGGCCTCTGATCCCCTCTCCAGGCTCAGATCCGCTGGACGCCTGAGGCCTCCCCAGCCCCCAGCACGTCTGATCCACGCCCAGAGCAGCAGCTCTCCGAGATGGTCAGTCTTCAGGAGGCGGCAAGAGTCCAGAGATCCACCACGCTGGGCAGTGGGGGACGCCTCCTGGCACTACCACCAACCGGCCTGCGTGAGGCCCTCTCTGCCCACTGGCTCCGGGGGACAGTCAGGTGTGTCCAAGGGGACAAGCATCCCCCAGCCTCTGGGCATGGGCTCAGATCCCGAGTGAAGCATGGAGCAAGCAGACACCCCACGCCTCGCCGCCCACATGCAGACACCCCACAATGCCCTGCCTGCATGCAGACACCCCACAGGCCATGCTGTTGCTTCCAGGCCAAGTCACTATCCCATGCAGCTCCCCAGCCCCGCCTACACACACGCACACACACACACACACACAGCACACACGCACACACGCACAGAGCACAGACGTGCTGCCTAAAAGCAAGAAACCCCCATATCTCATTTTCCCTTTCTGCCCCAAGACTGTATCCAGAAACTCTATGGTCAAAATGAGCTTATTTCTGTACTTGCTTTTTTGTGGGGAGGTCACACCTGGCAATGCTCAGGCATTACTCCTGGCTCTGAACTCAGGACTTACTCCTGGCAGTGCTCAGGGAATCACATGGGGATGCCAGGGACTGAACTCAGGTCGGCCACAAGCTAGGCAAATGCCCTCCCCGCTGTACTATAACTCCAGCCCTTATTTCTCCTATTTATTTACTTATATTTTGCTTTTAGGGTCACGCCAGCAATGCTCAGGAGTTATTTCTGGCTCTGCACTCCTGGCGGGACTTGAGGGACCCTTTGGGATGCCGGGGATCGAACCTGGGTCGGCCGCATGCAAGGCAAACTCCGCCCCTACCCTCTGTACTATCGCTCCGGCCCATTTCTCCAATTTAACATCAAGTGTGTAAGACTATCACACAGAACTCCAAAGACCCAGAAGTGGCTGTGTCGCTGTCTTGGTGGCTCAACCCTGCCAGCCCCCCCACGAGCGCCTGAGGTCACGGTGGGTGTGGTCTTGAGACCCGGCACGTCCCTGGCTGCTGGTTCCCAGGGGCCTGAGCTTAGCCGAGGAAAAGGCTGAGACTTTCGAATAGGAAGGGGCACGGGGCCACGGTCACTGTGGGAGCTGGGCAGCAGGTTAGGGCCCCAGAGCTGGAAGGGGACCGCTCAGTCACCCCCCCACTCTCTCAGCCGGCACTGGGGCTGTTATGCTCAGAGCCACCTCCTCTCTCTGTCTGGACTCTGGGGGCTGTGACGCTCAGCCCCCGCCTCCCCGCCACCCTCTGTCCCTGGACACTGCCCCAAGCATGAGCAACATCAAACCCGTCTCATGGTCCCGCAGGAGCCTGGCAGCCCCTCATGTCCACATCCTCCCCGGGACCCCTCGCTGCCTCCACACCAACCTGCCTCCCTCCCACCTTCCCCTCCCGTCTCCGGCTGCTCCCCCACCCCAGCCAGCCCGTGAGGGGCCCAACTATGTCACTGTCTGATTTGCCCCTTCAGTGACGCCACAAATGCACTCAATGGACTTGACAAACCCGTGAAGCTGGGGGCACAGTCAGGGCCTCCAGCGTCCAGAGCTACGCACACCTCCACGTTCGTGGGAAGCCACGGGGACCACGGCGGGAAGACAGAGCTCAGAGCCGGGGAGTCGGACTCGCCCCTCGCGGCTGAGCCAGCGCGCCCCGTGCCCTCTCTCCCCTACGCCTTTCATTCCGCCACTCGGCCTACTCGCGAAAATTCATTCGTGACCCCAAATCAATAACCGCGGGATATTTTTCTGCAGTCATCTGCCAAAATACGCAGCAGCCTAGAAACTCGAGCTGGTCCCTGGCTGAGAGCAAAGATTCCCAGCAGAGACCAGACAAGGTGATCAAGGCTCTGCCTTGATCTCGGTTCCGCTATAAACCAGCTTCTTTCCGACGTAGTCACTTCTGGTGACTGCACTGGAGACTTCCCGTAATGGCCCCCAGGCTGCAGATTTAATTAGCTCCGTGGCAGAGAACTTGCTTGATGTGTTCTGGGTTCGATCGCTGGCACCACACGCACCGAAACAAACCGAAGGTGAGATGGCCCCAAGTGTAGTGCTGGAGCTCGACGAGCATCGCTAAGTGCACCACGGCTGTGATGCGTCTATGAAATGGATTTCGACCTGCTGTTTAGAAGGACGTGCTGATGGTTGCCGAGTTCCAAGTTAATAAATCAACACCGTAACCAAGACAAATGCACCTACATTTTCTACTTATGGGCTATACCCAGCTGTGCTCAGGGCTTACTCTCGGCTGTGCTCAGGGATCACTCCTGGGGTGCTCAGGGAACATGAGGATTGAACCTGAGTTGGCTGCTTGCAAGCAAATGCCTTAATGCCTGCACTATGTCTCTGACCCCATGAATGGACTTAAAGCTGGGGTTGGCCTTTTCCCCCCTAATGAGTGGCAGGGACTCAACTCTGGGTCTCATAGCGGCGAGCCTGTATGGAACCTCGCTGAGAGCTGCCGGCCCGCTAACAAGCCTCGGGACTGACTGGTCCCTGGGCTGCTTGACCAGGGGGCATGGGGGGATCCTGCAGGACCCACGAAACAACAGTCCAACACTTGCTCCCTCCTGTTTGCGACGTGTGAGCACAGCGGCTGCAGGTCACAGCACGGTCGGCACTTCAGAAGGACCCTGTCACTTGCCTGGGCCACAGGAGAGGCGAGGAAGAGGGGGACAATAAGACCGAGCTCAAGCTCAGCCAGGAGCCAAGTGACATATATAACCCACCCACCCCGTCTACACCGAGTCAGCGAGGGTCCCAGGAAGGCAGATGAAAGGCTACTTCCACATTCCACCCGAGAATGGGCTCGGAGCAGGAGCCAAGCAGGTGACGGGCACGCTGACCCTTCACAGCTGGTGCAGCCCCTGTCCTGTCCCCGCTTTCTGGCTGAAGGAGAGTGAGGACCACCCCCAAGTGACAGCCAGACCTTTCTGGAAGACACTAAGGCTGCCCACGTGGCAGGAGGAATGAGGGCTGAGCGGCAAGGAAACGCAGGGGCTCGGCCGAGTCTCTCGGGCAGCCCTAGGCGCAGGGCACCGGGTGTGAGCAGGCACAGCCCGGCGAAGGGGGAGTCGATTGCTGAACAGGTGGAGGAGACGCGGACGCAGAGAGGTGGGGGGAAGCGGCTCTCCACAGGCCGGTTGGCTGCCCGAGTGCGGCCACTTCTGGTAGTTTCTTCCTGCCTGCAGCGACCCTCCTAAGGCCTTCACTCCTGAGAGCAGCTGGGGGTGTGGGCCCCCCCCCTCTCCACACAGCCCTGCGCTCAGGCAGCTTTGGAAGAAAGACTAAGGCTAGAGCCAGAGGTGTGTGTCCAAGGAATTGGATTTATCTCCTCCACGTCGCAGGGGGCCTGTGGACTTCGTCCCACATTCTGGAAACCCGGGTCCCCCTTCCTGGAGAGCCTGCTTGGGGTGTCCACTCCTGTCCCACCCCAGCACTGCCTGGGGCCCAACACCCACCTCTCACAATAGCTTTTCAAAGAGCAGCTCTAGGATTTATTTTTCCTAAGAATGACAAGTTGCTGGTCCGAGAAGCCCAAAGGGCTGAGGAGCACGTGGCTGGTAGCAGGCGCTGGGCTCGACCTGACGGGCATCACCCTCCCAGCGCCACAGGAGTGACCCTAGCACTAAGCCCAGAAGCACCCCCGAGCACCCCCCAGCATAAACACCCAGCCGGGCCGCTGTGCACAGACCCGCTTCTGCTCTTTGACTCCGCCCTGCCCCCACCAGCCCCTGCTGCTCCTCCAACTCTCCGGAGCCCGCAGGGCTGTCCCCCCTGGCCGAACTGGTCCCACCCTCTTCTCTGCCCACCGGCAGAGACCTCCCTGAGACCCTCTGGCCCCTGCCCTACGCCGCTGCTGTCTCTCAGCAAACCAGATCCTGAGCGTCTGATCTCCCAAGGCTGACGGAGTCCCGGACTTGGACCCCAGGACGCTATGCCACCGGGCGCGACCAATACGGATCACACAGACACGTCCCGGTGGCAGGGCGAAAGGGCCTGGAAGGCGGCACCAGGGACTCCTGAGCTGGGGTCTACACTCTGGTCACACCAGGCCCCACGCTCTGGGCGCGTGCACACACTCTCACATACACACAGTAACTGATTTCTGACTCGCTGCCACAGGCCTGTTGTGTCCAGTGTGCAGGCGGAGACACTGCCAGGCGTGGCACACCTCAATTGCTGGCCTCTTTCATCATTCTGAATGACCGTAGGGTCCCAGAATAGAAGGACTCCGCTCACTGGCTCATTGACGGTGCCTGGAGCGACAGGTGGCGGCGTGTCGGGTGACGGGCTGGGAGCCCAAAGCCCTGGTCAGTGGAGAGCCGGGAATAGCACGGCACTGAACGGGGGCGCCGTGAGTTCAGCTCAGGCCAGGGCAGGTCCGGCTGCTGCCAAGGGATGGGCACTACCCGAGTGACACTGCGACCCTGGATCTGGGGGGTCTCACGCCAGAGAATCACATGTGAGACTGCGTGACCCCGGCTAGCCCCAGCGGGGCTGGAAAATCGGGAGGGTGGGGTCCTGCTGTTTTAGCTCAAGGGTTATTGCCAGACTGGATTCTGACAAGAGGTGGGCACTTGGCAGGAACAGGAGAGGGACTTCACCCCTATTCCAGGACAGCAGAGGGGAGCAGTGGGCCCGTCTGTAGGAAACTAGTTCTAGGGGGCCGGAGAGAGAGGCTCAAGGGGTAGCGCACAGGCCCAGTAGGACTCAAGACTGAATCCTGGCCCCATCCTGCCCCAAGCACTGCCGAGCAAGAGGGAAAGAGAAGACAGAGACAGAGAGAGAAGAGGGAAAGGAGAAGGGGAAGGAGAGAGGGAGAAGAGGGAGAGAAGAGAAAGGACTGCGGAGTTTTTATTTTGCTTTACACCGGCGATGCTCAGGGGTTCCTCCTGGCTCTGCACTCAGGAATTACTCCTGGCGGTCTCAGGGGACCATATGGGATGCCGGGGATCGAACCCGGGTCAGCTGTGTGCAAGGCAAACGCCCTAGCCACTGGACTGTCGCTCCGGCCCGTGAGTGCGGAGTTTGTGGTCACTACATGGAACACTGCAGGAGTCGAGCTGCGAGCCACAGATGTCACACGAAATGCGGCAGCCACGGGGCCCCAAGCAGGTGGCTCTGGAGGAGATACACCATCGCGGCACCCGGAGGGGCAGTGTGCCGGGAAGCAGACCTTGCCCTGTGGTAAGGAGGCACGTGCTCAGCAGAGTGTAGACAGCCTGACAGGAGGTGGACGGGGGGTTGACTCAGGAGGGGTCCGGGGCCTGGCGGGCGCCATCTTTAAGATCTCAGGGCTGAGCTATCTGCACTCAGTGGCCTAACACCCACCGGGGATACCAGGCATGATTTCTGTGCTACAGGAATTTTGAGCTCAAGCTTTTTTTCTCCCTCCCGAGGCAGAAAAGATAGAAAGAAAGGCCTGACTTTATAAACAAGACGTGTCAGGGACCGACCTGGGTTGGCTGTGCACAGACAAGTGAACTCAACACGCGCCACACTCGTCTGCTCCCCGAACCCCATCTGTCTTTTCTCTGGGCGGCAATGTGAACCAAAAAATAGTTAAAGAAAGGAATTAGCAGAAAAAATAGCTGTGAGGTCACAATAAAAACATCAGAATTAGAGTAAATTTAGACACAGAGTAGAAGAATGATCCTATGTAGCTTCTCGGAGAAAATCAGCCAAAGCTAGTGAACTACTGGTTGTGAAGAAAAGAAGGGCTGGGCGACAGCACAGCAGGCAGGGCGTTTGCCTTGCGCGCGGCCAACCTGGGCTCAACCCCCGGCATCCCATATGGTCCCCAAGAACTGCCAGGAGTAACTGCTGAGTGCAGAGCCAGGAACCCCTGAACATTGCCAGGTGTGACCCCCAGAAGCAAAACAAACAAACAAACAAAAAAAAACACAAAAAAAAACCCTGAAAGCACACCGATGGCACAACCCAGTGACTAAAGCCTCACCTGACTGCAGGGCGCACCAGACCCTCAATTCACTCATGGACACTGATGGAAACTGCCCAGAAGGTGGACACTGTTTTTGGAGAAGCGGTAATGAGGGCGGTGGGTCACAGGTGAGCAACCACTTCCTAACTGCCCGAGGAGCCCATAGCACTGCCCAACCCAGGACCTCTGCAGGTGAAGGTGATCTGAGCCAGGCATCGGGGAGCAAACCAGCAGGTGTCTTGGAAGCATCTGACCCCCTGCCCGGCCCCCGGAAGCATTTCTACCCAGATGCTACCTAGGAAGCATCTGTCCTGCCTGACGCCTGCACCTCAACTTCAGGTCCACAAAGAGAACCTCACGCTTGCTCTTGGGGCCACTGAAGGAGGAGCCTACGAGGCGGGGGGTGGGGGGTGGGGGGTGGGGGGGTTCTTGCTTAGTCTCACGCGGAAAGTCGGGTTCCATCTGCCAGGACGGTCCAGCCCTCCCAGCCCTTAGTCTCCTCAGCAGGAGGGACAAGCAAGGCCCCCAGAGCTTAGAAGCCACCACAGAAAGCCCGTGCGGCCACCCCTTTCGGGGACAGCACTGGACGAGCGCCACCTTCACCCGGACTCAGCCCCGGGCAGCGCCCGGAGGACGGAACTGTACCGTGAGGAATGCCAGGCTCCGTGGCTGCTCGGGCGGCGTGTCCGTGCTGAGCTGCTCCTCCCTCTGCTGTGGGCTGTCCCACCAGACCCCCGACCACGCTCATAAAGACACCTGTGACATCACGTGCTCCCTCCACCCCCAGGACAGACACCGCCCTGCAAAAGCTGGGCCCTGGATTGGGTGGAGCGGCACAGCCACGTTCAGTTCAGAAGGACCACAAGACTGCCGGGTGTGGAGCCTGTGAGCCACTGGCCTTGTCCACTGCGGTTTTTCCCTTTTGGGGGGCCACACCTGGCAGAGTTCAGGGGGACCATGCGGGGTGCCTGAGACTGAACTCCAGGGCTGCTCTGTGCAAGTGCCCTACCCACTGCGCCATCTCTCCGGCCCCTAGCGGTGGGCCACGATGTTTTGTTTATTTTGGTGGAGGAAGGGAGAGAGGCCACAACAGGCAGTGCTCAGGCTTTGCTCCGGGCTCAGTGCTTAGGGACGGCTCCCTCAGGGAAGCTTACTGGAAAACTGGGGATTGAAACCAGGTAAGCTTGCATGCAGAGCAAATGCCTTCCACAATGTCCTCTCTGGCCAGTGTCCGCTGTGGTCAGACAGTGGGAAGGACTAAGCCCACAGCTGTGGCCCAAGAGCAAGATGATACCCACGGAAGTGCTCCAGACCCCTCAGCCTTCCTACGGGCCCAAAGCAAAGAATTCTCGGGCTCCTGAGGCAGGGGAACATGGACTGTCCTGTTTCACAGTCTGTCCTTGAAAGGCCGAGCAGCGCTGAGAAGCTGTGGGTGGGGAGGGCTGGTGCCAGGCCAGCTTTGCCACTAAGTGCTTGCTCGAGGCCTCTGGGGAGCCGCTGGGCTTCTAAACCTTTTCCTTCTGTAAGGTGGGGGTTCGAAGATTCACCTTACACTCAGAACCCAGACTCGCAAGGCCTAGTGCTCTGCCACACTGATCTGGGGACACACATGGCAGGAAGTCACTTCCTTTTTCCTAGCGGAGGAAGCTGAGGCCGAGTGAGGTGAAGGGAGCAGGCCCAGGCCTTCGGGTCAGGGGGAGCTGCTAAGTTAGGCCTGGGGCTGCGATCAGGCACACAGCCCTCCCACCACCACTCGAACCCCAGCGCAGACCCAGCTCACCTTAAAACTGTAAAATAAAAACAACGAAGATAAAGAAACCAACCCAAGGGCTGGGAAGAATTCAGAGGGTGGGGCAACTGACTGGTGCAACCTGGGTTTGATCCCTAAATCCCTAAGCACCCAGGAGTAATTCCTGAATGCAGTCAGGAGTAACCCCCCCACCCCCAGCATTGCTGGGTGTGACCCCAAAAGTAACAATAAACTAATAAATAAACAAAAGCAAGAGCTTGGCTGTGGCTGGGAGGGGCATCCCCCATGCCCCACATTACATTCAGGCACCACCACAAAGAAAGGGCTAGTGAAAAAAACCTCACAAATGACCCTAGCGGGGGCCAGAGCAATAGCCCAGCGGGTAGGGCGTTTGCCTTGCAGCGGCCGGCTCATGCTGGCCAGGGTTTGGTCCCCGAGCACCGCCAGGACTAATTCCTGAGTGCAGAGCCAGGAGTAACCCCTGAGCATTGCCGGGTGTGACCCAAAAAAGCAAAAAAAAAAAAAAAAAAAAAAAAAGACCCTAGCGATCAAACCATTTTTGACTGTTTTTCACTCAGAATCCAATAATCACTAAACAAACTTTTTTTTTTTTTTTCTTTTTAGGTCACACCACACCAGCGATGCTCAGGGGTTACTCCTGGCTCTGCACTCAGGAACTACTCCTGGTGGTGCTCGGGGACCGTATGGGATGCCGGGAATCGAACCCGGGCGGCACAGGCCAGCTGCATGTAAGGCAAATGCCCTACCCGCTGGGCTATCATTCCGGCCCCACTAAATAAACTATTTAAAATCACTTTAACCGTGGGAAAAAAAAGACAACAACAAAAGGGCCAGGGAGGCAGGAAAATGGCTGGACCACGTGCTCTGTTTGGGAGCCCCCACATTTGGTCCCTGATGCCATACGGTCCCCATGGCACTATCCACGGTAATCCCCCAGTACAAGCTACAAGCAGGCCATGAGAAACCGCCACATGTGGCTCCCCAAAAATGAAATAATATACAACACTACAAAAAAAATAAAGATTTAAATATATCCTGAAACAGTTTCTTAGGCTTATTTTATTTTATTTATTTTTTTTTTGCCTTTTTAGGTCACACCAGCAATGCTCAGGGGGCTACTCCTGGCTCTGCACTCAGGAATCACTCCTGGCGGTGCTGGGGGGACCATATGGGATGCCGGGGATCGAACCCAGGCCGGCAGAGGCCGGCCGCGTAAGGCAAACGCCCTACCCGCTGGGCTATCGCTCGGGCCCTCTTAGGCTTATTTTATTATATTAATCTCAGCTTAAAATTATTAACTGATTGGGGCGGAGTGATAGCCCAGCGGCTAAGCCTTGCACGCAGCCGGCCTCTGCTGGCCGGGTTCGATCCCCGGCATCCCATATGGTCCCCCCGAGCACCGCCAGGAGTAATTCCTGAGTGCAGAGCCAGGAGAAACCCCTGAGCATTGCCGGGTGTGACCCAAAAAGAAAAAAAAAAAAAAAAATTATTAACTGATTATTTGGTAATGCAAACTAGCTAAAAATGACAGAAACTTCCGCTAATCATTTTGAAGTTTTTCCTTTTGGGCACACACCCGAGGCGCTCAGGGCAATCAGGTAGGGCGGGGTTTCAAACTGGGCTCACCTGCAAGCAAGCAAACGCCTTAATGCCTGTGCGCTACAGCCCTGCTTCAGCGCCCAACAGAGCAGCATTATGGCAGAACATAAAGAACAGAACATCAAGACTACGGAGACTACTACGTATTGACTAAACTGCGTGACGTTTTTTGGGGGGCTCTACCCAGCAGTGCGGACGGCTTACTCGCTTACTCGCAGCTGTGTGCTCAGGGAACACTCAGCCGGGGCTCTGGGCCATCGCGGATGCCAGGCATTGAACCCAGATCAAGTGCAAGAAGTATCTCAGCCACTCTGCCATCGTTCTGGCCCCCCAAAGCTACTGACTTTGCTTCCGTTCTGTCACCTCTACAGACAGCAGTAACTGCAACCCAACTCCCTCTGAAGCAACAGGGAATGAACCGACTTTTTTTTTTTTTTTTTCCCTTTTTGGGCCACACCCAGTGATGCTCAGGGGTTACTCCTGTCTGCACTCAGGAGTTACTCCTGGCGGTGCGTGGGGGACCATATGGGATGCCGGGGGAATAAACTGGGTTGACCACGTGCAAAGCGAATGCCCTCCCCACTGGACTATCGCTTCAGCCCCTGAACCGACATCTGTACATGAAAGAAAGTCAGCAATAATTGGTGTACTGAAGAAGCCTTGAATAACCAGTGACCAGCATGAAAATCAAGTGTCTGAAGTTCTATGCTGACCTGATTTTATTTGGGAGTGGGATGGGGGCGAGGTGGGGGGCGCATAGCTGTCCCTGTCAGTGCACTGGGGGGAGAGGGGGCTATTCCTGACTCTGTGCTCAGGTGTGACCACACATGGAGCCAGGGATAAAAGCGTGGCTGTATGTGCTTGCCAGGGAAGCACCCTGACTCTCGTATTACCACCCCAGGCCGCTGTGGATTTTATTTTATATATATATATATATTTTTTTTTTTTTTTTGGAGGGTCACACCCGGTGATGCTCAGGGGTTACTCCTGGCTCTGCACTCAGAAATTACTCCTGGCGGTGCTCAGGGGACCCTATGGGTTGCTGGGAATTGAACCCAGGTGGGCCGCATGCTATCGCATTGGGCCCCCGTTGTGATTTTATTTTATTTTATTTATTTATTTATTTATTTTTTGGGGTCACACCCGGCAATGCTCAGGGGGCTACTCCTGGCTCTGCACTCAGGAATCACTCCTGGAGGTGCTTGGGGGACCATATGGGATGCCGGGATCGAACCCAGGCCGGCAGAGGCCAGCCGCGTGCAAGGCAAACACCCTACCCGCTGGGCTATCGCTCTGGCCCCGCGTTGTGATTTTAAAACAACTCACTGTCGAGCTTTACTGATGAGCTCTCTGGGGCACCTCTGGCTCTCCAGGTGGGCAGAGCTGCCTGCTGCGAACTTGCTGGCCCTGTGTGACCCTGCAGGGTGCTCTGACTTACACTCCCCAGACGGCCCTCGACAGCCTCCTTCCCGGCACCTACTCGCCTACCCTGAGGGGCTTCCTCCCGTTCTCTCGTTCTTGTTCTGGGGCCATCCCCAGAAGTACTCGGAGCTATTCCGGCGATATCCTGTGAGTGATCAGAGGTCACTCACAGCGGTGCTCTGGGGACCAGGTGGATTAAACCCAGGCCTCCCACATGCAAAGCAGGTGCTCGGGTCCCTCCGAACAAGCTTCCTTTTAGGCCTATTTGCTTCCTTCAGGGCTTTTACATAAACAGACACTATCTTGGGAATCTGCTGCCTGCTTGGACAGAGACGCCCAGCTGGATGGACGCTGGGGGAGGGGAGAGACCAAGTCCATTTGCTTCCCTCCCGCCCTCTGGCTCAGCACCTGGCGCTGTGAGTGTCGGCATGGCAGGAGCGGAGCAGAGAAGGGCTGGAACATTCCCACGTCGTCCTCCCACTGCTCCCGCGCAGCTGCCTGTGCCCCCCACCCTCCCAGTCTGTGCTGGCCATAGGCCACGCCCTGAACAGGGCGACAGCCTTGTCACGAGCGTGGGAAGCTGGGAAAGGCAAGAAAGTTCCAGAAGAGGCCAGAACTATCAAGTCTATTCTCAATCAGAGTTCCTGGTAAACAATGGCCCCCCACCCCCCAACTGCTGGGATGGAGGAGTGAGCTGCAGACAGCCTGGTTCTGTGGTGCCCAGGGCACTGGCAGCACCATTCAGGCGTCTCAGACAGATCCCCGCTCCCCTGGGCCCTGGACAGGCCATCGTGCCCGGCCTCCCTGCCCCATCCATTCTACTCTGGAACTCTCCTCCCACCGGGAGTCCCGCCAGCATCTGAGGTTTAGACGATCACCCTACATCACCCCTCGCTCACCCGAGAACCGCACTGCCTCTTAGAACCTGGCTGTCGGCCGACTGCCATCAAGCTCCCACCTCGTCCACCTCCGTCTTTCTAGGCACGGGAGGATCTCACGCTATTTCAATCTTCGCTTTGCCCATGGTTTCAGTATCAGCAGCAGCTAACACCCCCTAAGTCCCAGGCGGTGTACTCACAAAAGCTTTCACTCCTGTCCCCTTGCGGTGAATAGCGTCAGGTGTCACCTGCTCTGCGAACTGAGGCCCAGAGAGGTGCTAAAGGAGCTTGTCCAAGGTGGCACAGCTCTAGCCGACTGCCCAGGCGCTGCACCCAGAACCTGGCACCACAGCTAATCTCTTAATTATGTGTCTGTAAAACCTCTGGCTGGGGCGTGGGCCACCCCTCTGAGCCCACTGTGTCGGCTCATCCTTCCGCAGAGTGGCGGGGCAGCGCAGCCCGCTGTGGCGGCACCACTGTGTGCTCGGAGTGTGGCATCAAGGAGTACTGCAGCTCTGTGTGGGGACTTTGTGACACTGCGCAGAGACGGAGAGACACACTGATCTTGTGTGTTGAAACAATAAAACCGATACCATCTCTGCTTTGGCAAGTCTGAGAATTTCCTAAAACAAAAAAGGCAAAGGAACAGGAACTTGAGAGCCACAGCTAGCCAGATAACAAAGCTGGTGGGAGGACAGAGACGAGCCGTGCCAGGGGTTCTGAGACACGCACCAGCTTCCCAGGGACTGAATCAGATTCAGCTGAACAGCAGAGCTAGGCGCCTCCCTCGAGACCGAGGAGGGAGTTGCCCGAGGCCACCTCGCCACAGGGCAGAGAAGCGTCAGGGGCTGGAAGCAAGGCACAAACAGGAATCTAGACCTTCTCAGACCTTAGGAAAAAGACAAAACTACCAGCTCCGGGGCTAAGAGAGAGCCCATGGGAACGCATGCCTGCCAGTCCTCGCGTGGAGGCAGGGTGCGAGCTCTTACCTTCAGGCAGAGTGGAGCTGTGGATTCGGGGGGCCTGGAATCTCTTTCCCAGGCCAACACAGGCGCAGCTCCAGCTTAGCTCTGCTCCGGAAGGACCGGACTTTAAAAGGCACCAGCTCCCCACCTGGGGCCACACCCGGCGAGGCTGACTTCACCAGGAAACCTGTCAGACTGGCCGTCTCCCAGACAGCACGGGCCGGGTCAGAACACCACCAGCAGCGCCGCCGCCCGTCTGCAGCCTGGCGCCTCTCCCCTGGGGGCCTGCAGCCCCTCTCCCAGTCAGGCCTCCAGCGCGAGGGTGGGCCAGGGACCCATGACGCCAGCTCAGTGTGTCAGGGCAGCTCCCAGCTGGGGCTGGCCACCGAGTCTTGCTTCCTGTTTCGCCTTTTCCTTTCACTTTGGGTTTTAACCCCAAAGTGAAACTGAAGACGGGGCAAGGTGAAGGCGGGGAAAAGGACCAGGAGAGGCGGACCTGCCTTCCCCACCCGCCTCGGATCACAAGGACAAAACCCGGGGAGACACCCCCAACTCCAGGCCCTCTTCTCCACTGACAGCTCCGAAGGCGGAACCAGGCCGGAGATCGTCAACGGAAAATAAGTGCTAGAACTTCCCTTTCCTCACTCATCTCTGCCGCTCCTGAGTGTGACCAGGCAGCAGCAGAAAGGACGGCGGGGAGACCCACAGGTCTTCCTGCTGGCTCTGGCACACGGGGCCAAGCTTGCGGCCATGTTGGACCCTGGCCTGCCCGTCCCGGGTGCCCTCATCCTACTTGGGTCCCGCCGGCCCAACAACCTGGGGTCGAGAAATCCAGGAATCCCCTGAGCACACTTCTGACTCCTGTCTTGGCTGAGCAAGAGACACCCTCCATCTGCAAAATCCCGGGCGAAGGCGGGACAGGCCATGTGCTGTCCTGGGGAGCTACGGCCCCTGATGCTCTGTGCTGCCAGGTAAAGGCGCTGCCATCTGCTTTTTTTTTTTTTTTTTTTTTGCTTTTTGGGTCACACCCGGCAATGCTCAGGGGTTTCTCCTGGCTCTGCACTCAGGAATTACTCCTGGCGGTGCTTGGGGACCATATGGGATGCCGGGGATCGAACCCGGGCCGGCATGGGCTGGCCGCGTGCAAGGCAAATGCCCTACCCTCTGGGCTATCGCTCCGCCCCAATCTGCTTTCTTTACAGCTGGTTCAGTGACAGGAGGTCTGCCACCCCGCCTCACCCCTACCTTCCAGACAAGGAAAACTGTGGCTCAGAGAGGGACAGGGATGGGGCGGTCAGTCGAGCCAGTACGACAGGGATTCAGGAACTCGCTGAGTATTTGCTGGATGAATGAGCTCACAGGGCAGCAGCTGAGCAGGTGTGGGCGCCTCAGAAGCGCAGGAAGGAGGACGCGGGTTTGTGTGTGTGTGTGTGTGTGTGGGGGGGGGGGGGTGTCTCTCCCTGGAGACGGAGTTACAAACAGTTCCCAAGTCCCTGCCTGAGGCGCCTGGCCCTAGTCCTGGCTGAACTCTTGCCCGTCTCCAGAGCACTGTCCCTTCAGCCCTCGTAAACTGAGCAATGCTGGGTGACCCTGGCTGGGGCTGGATTAGTATAACTGGTTTTAGAAAAAAGTAGTTTGAATCCCAGGGCAGACGGCAGCAGGGTGCTTAAATTTCCTTTTCCTGCCCCCAAATGCAAAGGAGGCCGCCTGAAAAGTTCTAACAAAACTTAGCCCTAGGCGCCATGCAGTGATCGCCGCCCCCCTCCCACTCCCTAGGCTCTGTGGCACATGCTCCCACCAGACTCGTGGCGACAGTGCTCACCGTAGCTCCGCTGGGAGCAGCCAGATGTGGATTAACTTAGTCTCGGGTGTTTACTTTCTGTGGTGGGGATTCCGGACCAGTCCTCGGGGACATGGTGGGGGGCTCTTCTGGTGATACCCAGCCCGCCCTGCAGGCCGGGGGTGCTCGAGAGATCATGTGATGCTGGGACTGAGCTCAGGGGGCCCCCACGTGCCAGACTTCTGTGCCGGCCCTTTGAGCCATCTCCGGGGCCAAACCCAAATGTTCCTGCGTGAACAACCGAACCAACACGGGGGCTTCCTTCACGGAAGGGCGCCACAAGGCCGGGGGGAGAAGCGGGGAGCACGAGAAGACGAGCTCCAGGGCGGCGCGAGGGAAGGCGGGGGTCACCGGCACGTGGCCCACAGTGGTGGCCCATCTCAGGCGGTGACACCAAGGCCACCACTCGGTGACTACAAAGGGGCGGTTAGCTTTCATTATTTATTTTTTTTTGGAGAGGGCACCCAATGGTGCTCAGGTGGTGGTGGGGGAACGCCCTTTTCCTAGCCCGATGGGTCAGTGATTCAGTCAGTGTCTGGGCCTGAGGACGTGGCGTTGCTCAGCATCCGCCAGGCTGGGGGTTACCTACCGGGCTACCCTCGGTGTGCTGGGAGGCGCCCAGGGCCACCCCCGGGGCAACGCTGGGGTACCACGTGGCATCAGGGGATCGCACAGAGGGCAACAGCATGCCAGCCAGTCTTAATCCCTGGCCTATCTCCTATCCCTGAGCTTTCACCGAGCACTTCTTCCTTTGAAATGCAGACACACTGGGATGTCCAATCTGTTACATATATTGCTTTTTCAACAAAAAATATAAAATTTTACATGAAAATCAAAATCACTCCAGCAAAAATTACTCAGAGAAGGCTGCCTCCTTCTCGGTCGCAGGGCAGACTCCCGGGGGGCAGGGCCCCATCCTGGACTCTGCAGCTCCGGGCCTGGGCACCCCAGGGCTACCGACATGGGACAAAATATCGGGGAAGACTGGGGTGCGGAAACTCGGCCTGAGGACAGGAAGATCTGGAGGGGCTCTGGACGCTGACCACACAGCTGAGGGCGGGGTTTGGGCCAGGAGGGGGCACTGGGACGGGCTGGAAGTCAGGGAAGCACTGTGGGATCCGGGCCAGCCTTAGCCCTTCCTCCCCCGCCGCCTGGTTCCCACTCACAGGAAGTGAGGGGGCTGGGCAGGAACTGGCATTCTAGGACCTGCCTGTAGTTGGTCTCATTTAATATTAAAGGAGGTGGGAGGGTCCGCAGCTCAGCACATGCCGGAGGGCTCCACACCTGTGCAGCCTGTAATCAAATATTAGGAGGCTACAGAAACCCCAGGCCAGGAGCTCAGGGGGGAGCAGCCTGTGGGCGACATTCCCCTGGGAGGGGACAGATGGCTCTGCAGGGACAGCCTTTCTCGGTAATTAAGCCATAACCGAAGACCTCTCTGCCACCTCTGAAACCATGTGTGGGTTCTTGTGGCCTGATGCCCTGGCCAAGACGCTCTAGGCCACTGTTTATCAGCTCTAGGCCACTGTTTATCAAAGGGGGTCCGGGACAAGGGGTGGGAAGGCAGTAGCAGCCGCAGGGGTGATTTGTTCACTTAGAGCAGGTAGAGTTCTATTTTTTTTTTCTTTTTGGGTCACACCTGGTAATGCTCAGGGGTTACTCCTGGCTCTGCATTCAGGAATTACTCCTGTCTGCTCGGGGAACCACATGGGATGCTGGGGATTGAACCCAGGTCCAGCCGCATGCAAGGCACATGCCCTACCCACTGGACTGTCAGTCTGGCCCCTCAATTCTTTGTTTTGGGGTCACACCAGGCGGTACTCAGGGTTCACTCCTGGCTGGGCTCTGGTGATCATCTAGGGGACTGGGATTGAATCTGGGTCAGACACACAGAAGGGAAACACCCTATCTACTGAGGGTAGAGTCTTAGGGGTGCTGTGTGACTTTGTGCTGAACAAGGTCTCTGCTCAGCTGGGGGTTCACAAGTGACCAGAACTGGGAGCTAAGCGACTCCAGTGTGGAACGCCTGGAGCTCTGGAGGGTGACTCTGCAGCACTTCCAACATACAGCAGACGTGGGGAGGTCAGAGCCGAGGTTCTTACGCGGCTCAGCTTGGCCCTGTACTGCAGCGGTCAGTCACCACCCCCCTCACAGCAGGCACAGAAGAAAGACGCTCGGGTCAGCGGGGGGCAGCTCGGCAGGAGAGCACTTGCCTCCCACGTGCAAGGCCCTGGGTTTGATCCCAGGCTCTGCAAAAAGGAAACAAAAAACAGCCAGTAGATCCCAGAGTGACCTCGGGGAAAGTCCTATTGTGGAAAACGGTGACCCCAGGAATGACTTCTCAGGGTTGTCTAAGGATCTGCTGATAAGGTGGACGGAAGGTGCTTTGTGAATATACAACGGGCTGCACAAATATCAGGGATCGAAACCCAGTGCCGAGAACACAATCCAAAGAGAATGAATATATGAGAATGACCCAATTTCTGAGAAATCACTGGGCAAAAGGTGAAGCATTAATCCGATGAATCACCACAATTAAATGGGACAGCACAGGTCATTCGAAAGTCAAAAAAAGCGGTGCCTATTCCCAAGGAGCTCAAAGATCCTCGTACACAGAGAAAGTACAAGGGCAAGGCACTTGTCTTGAATGCAGCTGATCACGGTTTGATCCTGGGTAACACCTATGCCGCCCACCAAGCACAGCCAACCTGAGCACTGCTGGGTGTTTCCACTAAAAAAAAACCTCAACCCCCGCCCCCCAAAAAAAACCTGTGCCCTGTGGCAGAAGCGATAGTCCACCGGGGGGGGGCGTTTGCCTTGCACACAGCAGACCCGGGTTCAATCCCGGCATCCCCATGGTCCCCTGAGCACTGCCAGGAGTAATTCCTGAGTGTAGTAAACCCTGAGATTTGCAGGTGTGACCCAAAAGGGAAAAAACCACCTGTACCCTGAAATTCAGGCATGGAAACATGGGGTTCCAAGTGCACACAGCACAGACCGGGCGCGCCGATGCACGCAGCAGGCAGCTGGAGCCCAGGGAGGGGGCAGTCAGGGGGTGGAAGCTGTGCTTGCCCTGTGTGGTCACTTGCGCCTCACTCCTCAAGGCTGAGGTCCTCACGGGCCTAAGGCAGAGACTGGCTGCACTACCCGCCCCCAAGCTGCCACTCAGACGAGCCCACCGCATCAGAACCTGGCTGAGCACCGAAACCTCTTCCTACCAGTGGGTGACTGACTGGTGGGGCTGGGAACACCCACAGGCCAGGTGGTGTGTGTGTGTGTGTGTGTGTGTGTGTGTCTAGTGGAGCTGGGAACACCCACAGGCCAGGCGGTGTGTGTGTGTGTGTGTGTGTGTGTGTGTGCGGCACCGACTGGTGGGGCTGGGAACAGCCACAGGCCAGGCGGGTGTGTGTGTGTGTGTGTGTCTAGTGGGGCTGGGAACAGCCACAGGCCAGGCGGTGTGTGTGTGTGTGTGTGTGTGTGTGTGTGTGTGTGTGTGTGTGTGTGTCTAGTGGAGCTGGGAACACCCACAGGCCAGGCGGGTCTCTGTGTGTGTGTGTGTGTGTATGTCTAGTGGGGCTGGGAACAGCCACAGGCCAGGCGGGTGTGTGTGTGTGTGTGTGTGTGTGTGTGTGTGCGTGTGTGTGTGTGACTAGTGGGGCTGGGAACACCCACAGGCCAGGCGGGTCTGTGTGTGTGTGTGTGTGTGTCTAGTGGGGCTGGGGAACACCCACAGGCCAGGCTGTGTGTGTGTGTGTGTGTGTGTGTGTGTGTGTGTGTCTCTAGTGAGGCTGGGAAGAGCCACAGGCCAGGCGGGTGTGTGTGTGTGTGTGTGTGTGTGTGTGTGTGTGTGTGTGTGTGTGTCTCTAGTGGGGCTGGGAACAGCCACAGGCCAGGCGGGTGTGTTTGTATGTGTGTGTGTGTGTGTCTAGTGGGGCTGGGAACACCCACTGGCCAGGCGGGTGTGTGTGTGTGTGTGTGAGACTAGGAACACCCACAGGCCAGGCAGGATGTGTGTGTGTGCGTGTGTTTGTGTGTGCAGGGGCCCCCATGAGCACACCCACCCCACTGCACTGTCCCACCAGCCCAGGCCAGGCGGCTGCACCCAAAGGCTCCTCACTCAGATTTCTGGGAACAATGCCAGCCTGGGCCATAAGCCCTGCTGAGCTGTGAGCCCGGGGGCTGCACGCAGGGTGAGAAGGACCCCCCTGCAGGAACTCCGGTTTGCTTCCCTGGGTTGCAGGCAGTCAGCCATGTTTGCCTTATCAGTAAGGTGAGGATGGAAAGTCCACCTGCCCGGGGCAGGCTCTGAGGATTTCATGAGTGCCTGTGGAGGGCCTGGCTCAGAGCCTGGCCGGAACAGGTGCACAGCCAGGAGCTGGGACTGTTATTTCCCGCCCCAAAGCAGCGACACCCGAGACATCTTTCCTCCTGGCCCCTAAGGGAGCGCAACCGAGACATCTTTCCTCTGGCCCCTAAGGGGCGCAACCGGCTCCTCCCCAGCCCCCATGGGGCGCTGCCCCGCCTCACCCCTTCTTTTCTTCTGGAAGCCTGCCAAGCTTCTAACCCGTCATTTTCACTCACTCTAACTGATCCTCCCTAAATCAGCTGAAAAAACCCTCCAGTTGGGGGACCCTCTGCTTTCAACAGAAGCTCAGCACTGCCGACAACAGTCTGGTCCCTTCCACGTTTTCCCACCGTGTTCGAGGCACTGGACGCTGCTTTCCCTAAGCGTGCACCCCCTTCCAGGCCCCCAAACCCGTCGGCCTCAGCACAGACTTGCAGCCCGCCAGCTGGCCCTGGGCGCCAACCCCTGCATGAGAGGACTCTTGTCTCCTCAGGCTCACGCAGTCCTTCCTCCTCAGACAAAGCTTCTCCTCAGCAGACACTTAATTACAGACTGTCACGCAGTCTCTCGTAATTGTGGGCCCTGTCTCCCCTCGTCAGGCCTCGAAGCCGGAAGCAGAGGCCTGCCTGCCTTTTCCCCTCTCAGGCAGGACCCAGCACCGGATCACAAAGTGTTTTCCAAGCCCCATTTACCTTCAGGCTGAGTCAAATCTGGCTGTGACCACCAGGGTCCGTATCTCCTGACCTCGTACTCTAGGAAATCGTTCACTGGCCACACTGGGCCCCAGTACTCAGCCATGCGCACACAGTGGGACCGCAGGGTGACCCAATGGGCAGTGCACACAGTGGGGCCGCAGGGTGACCCAATGGGCAGTGCACACAGTGGGGCCGCAGGGTGACCCAATGGGCAGCGCACACAGTGGGGCCGCAGGGGTGACCCAATGGGCAGTGCACACAGTGGGACTGCAGGGGTGACCCAATGGGCAGCGCACACAGTGGGGCCGCAGGGTGACCCAATGGGCAGCGCACACAGTGGGGCTGCAGGGTGACCCAATGGGCAGCGCACACAGTGGGGCTGCAGGGTGACCCAATGGGCAGTGCACACAGTGGGGCTGCAGGGTGACCCAATGGGCAGCGCACACAGTGGGGCCGCAGGGTGACCCAATGGGCAACACACAGTGGGACCGCAGGGTGACCCAATGGGCAGCGCACACAGTGGGGCCGCAGGGTGACCCAATGGGCAACACACAGTGGGACCGCAGGGTGACCCAATGGGCAGCGCACACAGTGGGGCGCAGGGTGACCCAATGGGCAACACACAGTGGGACCGCAGGGTGACCCAATGGGCAACACACAGTGGGACCGCAGGGTGACCCAATGGGCAGCGCACACAGTGGGGCCGCAGGGGGTGACCCAATGGGCAACACACAGTGGGACCGCAGGGTGACCCAATGGGCAGCGCACACAGTGGGGCCACAGGGTGACCCAATGGGCAGCGCACACAGTGGGGCTGCAGGATTACCCAATGGTCAGCGCACACAGTATGCACGCCGGGGGCCCTGGTTTGACCCCAGCACCTCAAGGTCTCCTCACCACCACCAGGAACAACACCTGAGCAAAGAGCTGGGGTGCAGCAGCCCCTGAGCACCGCTGGGTGTGAGGAAGACCTGGTCAAACAGGCGAAAAAGCGACTCTCGCCTGACCCTGCCATGGCCTGACTCGGGAGCCGTGGCCTCTGCCTGACCGCGGGACACACAATGACCTTAGGGTGCTACAAACTGGACTTTATTTTCCTTTCAGGTAGTCTTGGTTCCCGGCACTGGTGGCTAAGGAGGCAGCGGATTCCAAAACAGGCTGAGGGAGGCGCCGGCGCAGGCCGGGACGGGAGCCCGGGAAGAGGAGAGGCACTGGGCGATGCCTCATCGAGTTCTTGCTGCCAACTGGGTTCCCGCCCAGGTGCTCAGTTCCTCAGCCTTCACCGCGGCCGGGTCTGACAGCACCCGCCGCCAGAGCCAAACGGGGAAAGGCAAGTTGCTTCAGCAACAAAGCACTGGGCCTGCCGTAAGTCGGGACCACGGGCCGCTTCTCAAAATGGGATCATTGCAGCAGGACACGGAGAACAAGGCCACAAGCCACCCAGCACAATCCCTGCCATGCACGAACCGCCAAAGCAGCAGAGAGGTTCCTGTTACTTGAGACTTTGATTACACGAATTCTCACCCTCCGAGCAACCTGGGCTAGAGATTTCTTTCCAACGCAACGTGATTGTGAAGAAAACAGAGACACGAAGAGTCAATGAATTTCGGCTCAATGGAGGCACAAGCCAACGCGTGACACAAAGAGGAAACACTCAGTTGGGACTGACTGATCAGATTGCACCCGAAGGCTGGTTTAAAGGCATAACCCTGGGGCCGGACAGATGGCACAGTGGGCAAGGCACTTGCCTCGCATGCACTCAAGCCAGGCTCAGTGAATCCCCGGCACCATATAATCCCTAGAAGCGCTCAGGAGTAATCCCCCGCGTGCTGGGTGTGGCTAACACTCAAAACCAAACCCCCCCAAGTAATAATAAAAGCTGAATCCTGCCTCCAGACCTGTGAAAAGAGAATTTCCGGGTGGGTGCGCAGGAAACTAAAGTTTATAAAAATGAGCAAGCCTGGGGCTGGAGCGATAGCCCAGCAGGTAGGGCGCTTTGCCTTGCACGGCGGCCGGCCTCTGCAGGCCCGGGTTCGATCCCGGCATCCCATATGGTCCCCTGAGCACCGCCAGGAGTAACCCCTGAGCGTCGCCAGGTGTGACCCCCAAAAAAAAAAAAAAAAAGCAAAAAAAAAAAGCAAGCCCAGGGTCAGAGTATACTGAGTAGGGGCTTGCCTGGCACACATCCAACCTGAATTCAATCCCTAGCACTGTGTAAGCCCAGAGCCAAGAGTAAGCCCTCAGCATCGCCAGGTGTGATCCACAGACAAAAAAAAAAAACACAAAACAAAAAAAAAAAACCCAAACCCCAAACGCAACAATTACGACAGCCTAAATTCTTTTCTATGGAAACAAAAGCACAGAGAGGTGAGACCTGCCAAGAACACACTTTGCTCGAGCATGGACACAGGACGGAATTCATGGTCTAACTCTACCAACAGCAGCCGGAGCCTTCCTGGACGTGGCAGCCTCCGACAATGCGAGCCCTGAAAGGAAGCGAGGGTGGCTCACGGGGAGGGAGCGACCCACACACACTCGTGCACAGGCACACACAGACAAAAGATGCTCGGAGTGAGGAACAACTGTTCAATGTGGCTGGTGACTGCCGATCCCTGGGGTGAGAAGAAATAGAAATCCGTATGGGGCCTCCGCGGCTCTCCCAAAGGGCTGGGGCCGAGACATTCCTGAGCCCATCGGAGCCTCTGGGAGGCGCTGGCACGCGGTGCCCACAAAGCAGTCCTCGCAGCCGCTGCACTGGGCGTGCCTGTTGCAGCTCTGGATGAGAAAGTCAGGGAAGGTGATGACTCAGGCCCCACCCAGTCTCAAGCTAGTTCCATTTAAATTTGAGATGAGCTCAGCTGAGGAAATGTCAAGCAAACCCTCTTTACAGAACAGATGCCAAGCCCAGAGAAGGCAGCCGAGGGGGGAGGCCACCAGGCAGAGCGGGGCCAGGGCCCACGGGGCAACAAAGGTCTCCCGTGGACCTTAACATGGCGAGACTATGGGATCCCAAGTAAACAAATCCCCAGCCCCCTCTGGGCCCCTATTCGTCCACCTGTGAAATAGGGAGAACCCTGAATTCTGACTTCCTACCAGGGCAGCGGTGAGAGTAATGGCCAGTAAAGAGCCGGGCAGATCACACAGCGGCCCACAGAGCAAGGGAGAGATTATAGAGGATTCTGCCCAGCACTTATTACTTTATTAGGGGCCTTTCTTGTGGGGAGAGACTTCACCTCTGTCCTGTCTCCACGCACAGCGGTTTGGAGAGTATCAGGAGGTGAAAGCTACTGTGCTGAGTGCCTCCTGCGTCTTACAAGGTGGTTTTAGAGCTAATATCACTCCGGCCTCCTCTTCTTGAGGACGGAGTTTCATTTCCTTAAGTCCAGGTGGGGAAATTGGAGAAAAGCCGCTTGGCCAGGACTAGGCTGCAGCGAGGGATGGAGAACGGGTAAAGGCAGGTGTCTGTGACCTCACACTCACACAGGTGAGGACAGGGCAGGGCAGGGCTCTGCCCCAAGAGGAAGCCCCTTCCAATGCCCTGTCCAGACAGGGCTGAGCCTTGGAGCCCGAGGCACGTCACGGCCGTGCTCCGGGCAGCGGGCACTCTCGTCCTCTGCGGAGTGCATAAGCTCACCTTTAACAGGTAAGACAAGACCAAGTACAAACAGGTGACCTCTGAGTCACCTTCGAGTCCTCGAATGTCAGAGCTGGCAGTGCTTAAAAGCCACTCAACTACCAGTTTCTCAGAAGGAAGAAACAGAGAGTGGAGGACAAGTGTCTGCAGCCACACAGCGCCGCCGCGCTCTGACTTTCCGGGGCTCCTCCCAAGCTTTCACAGTCGGCCCCGGCAAGGGCTCAAGAGCTGGTGCTATCTCCTGCCCAAGACTCTGGGACCCCAAGGATCCCGGTCAGCTGACGCAGCTACCTGGGGAAAGCAACGCTCAGCGGGGGTGTCTGTCCCCCATCTGCAGGGGAGATGGAAAGTCCCAGGGGCCCCTTTCAACAGCAACGTGACGGAACATGGAAAACCCAACAGGCTGCCCACAGTGACTTCCCAGCTGGACCCAACGGTCTCTTCCCAAACTCCTGGACCCGTCTGCAGAAGGGACTCTGCAAGGAGCAAGGTCGTGCATGGGCATCTCTGTGCCAGCGCTGTTTGGTCCTGGCCTGTCCCTGCCTCCGGCAGGCTCGGTGGCAGGGGGCCTCGCAGTTCCCACAGCAAACACCGTTTATCTCCAGTCCCTAGGCGCCCACCGCACAAATCCCTCTGACTCAGGCGCTGAAGCCTTGGGGCTCCCAGAGCTTGCAGGAGGCAAACCACTCCCTGCTCCCCCTTCTAGTGAGCCCAAGTACAGCACACACCCCTCGTTGGCTGCAAAGCTGGGGGTACGGAGGGCGCTCAGAGTCCCCACTACCAAGCCCACGGCCCGCCTGCCCGGGGGCCGCACCTCCCCTGTGCAAAATTTCATTACTCAAGTTGGCAAGAACACAGCCCCCACCCCCAGCTGGGGCTAAATAAACGCCCAAGTGGTGTCACATCCTGCCCGCTCCAAAATAGCCCAGACCTACCCACAAGCGATCACCAAGTGCCAGGCCATGCAGGGCCCAGTGGGCATGGCGTGCCCAGCCCCTGACACCCGCTACACACTCAAGCAACTAAAGCAGAAGCCTCAGAGCAGGAAGGCCCCCTCGCCCCCCACCGCCAGAATGCCTGGCTCCTCCCTCCGGGACCCCTTTGTTGGGAGGCCCCAGGGCCTCCTGTCCCCCGTGCCAGCCCTTGCCCCAGCGCCAGCCCATGGAGCCTCGGCCGCGGCCAGCCTGCGGGTGGACTCCGCCCGACCCGGACACCCCACCACTCACATTGCTTCAAGAGCTCCAAACACAAAGCCATGAGGGGCCGGATGGGGTCAGAGACCCAGAGGCCGGCAAAGACAGAAAAGGGGAGAGGGAAAGAGACGGAGACGGGGGAGACGGGGGAGCCGGGCAGAGAAGGCAGGAGCCGGGGCCAAGAGCCCGCGAGGGAGCAGACTCGGAAGGGGCCTTCAGCGCAGGAGGCACGGTGTGGACACCACCAAGACAGATGGGGGCAGCGGCAGCAGAGCCAAGCAGGGACCCCGGCCCAGAGAAACGGGGGTGGGGGGGGCTCACAGAGGATCGAGAGAGAACAAGGGAGCTGCAGCAGCGACGGGGATAAGATGAAGCGAGGGAGGGGCACTGGACTGGGCACGGGCAGAAGCACGGGGTCCCCCGGAGAGGACCCCAAGGGGCCCTGGAGGTCCCGGAGTGCCGAGTGGAGGCCAGACGCGGGAAACCCCTGAGGAGCGGGGGTGCGGAGGAACAAGACCCCAGGTACCGGGGTATGGACGAAAGGGAAGGGCCCCCCAAGGGTGGACAGGCAGGAAGCTCAGAGGGGCACCCGGGGAGTGCGGCGGGTGCCGGGAAGGACCAGCACCAGCAGCCGTGGGGGGCGCGCGGGTGGGGAGGGCGGTGTCCCGAAGAATGGGGGCGCCCCGGAAGGGCGGCTCGGAGGAGAGGGAGAGCCGGGGGTGGGGACCCGGGATCGGGGGAGCGAGGGAGGGGCTGGAGGCAGCAGAGACAAAGAGACACCGAGCCAGAGAGACAAAGCGGACGGAGCGGGGGACAGCGGCCGGGCCGGCGGCCGGACAGGAGGACGGAAGCGCGGGCAGGCGGGTGGACGGACGGACGGACGGACAGACGGGGGAGGAGGGCGGGGGGCAGGGCCGGGCGGGGGCGGCGCCCGTCTCCTCGCGGGGCCGCGGCTGCTCCGGGCGGCGCTGGGCGGGCCCCGGGCGTCCGGGCGGCGGCGGCGACGTGGACCGGACACACGGACGGAGTGACGGACGGGCGCTGGCGGCAGCTGCGGCCAGCGGCGGGCACTCACCCTCCTCCCTCACGCGGCCCGGCCCGAGGCTCCGGTTTTGTACGCCCGAGGGGCGGGGCCTCCGGGGTTAAAGCCCCGCGCCGGCTCCGCCCCCCGCCCGCCCCGCCGCGTCAGCGCGCGCCCGGGACTCCCGCGGCGGCCGGGGGCGCGCGCAGCCGCGCTCGGCACGTGGCCGGCGCGCGCGCGCACGCGGCGGCGACACTGCGCAGGCGCGCGGGGCTCCCGGGAGGCCCACGCCCAGGCCCGACGGAACCCTCGGTGGGAGCGCGCGCCCACGTCGGCACGCGCATGCCTGAGCACGGGGCGGCTGTGGGGGGCGGCTCCGCCTCTCGGGCCGCCCCGCCAAACCGGTTCCAGCTGGAACGGGACGCATGCTCCTTGCGGGGCGCTCCGGGTGCTCCAGTGTGCACCGCGGCGACACCTCGTTGTTTTGGGGAACATGAGGGTCGGCGCGGGCAGCCTCTTCCCACTTCACTGCACGGTGCAGTGAACTCCCCACGCCCTGCCTCCACTAAGGGCTCCGAGGGTCTCCAACCCGTGCTGCCGCTCGGCCGTCTTCGCCCGTCTTCCTCCAATTTTATTTTTTTATAATTATTCCTACCTAGTCTTTGGAGGGCTGTGTGACCTTGGACGAGGTGGCCTTGCACTTGCCTCCGTTTACTCCTGGGTAAAAGGAGACCAGCAGTGCCCTGGGCGGGGACTGCCTCAATCCAGACACCACTCCCTTCAGGCCTCACGGCCCTGCCAGTTCAAGCCTTCTGTCCCCTGCGCGTCCCGACGGGCTTGGGGTGGGCAACGTCCTGGACTAGCTTCCTTTCTGCACCTCTCTCTCCTGGCAGTGCCCACTCTGTGCCAGCCCACAGGCGCAGCGTCCCTCCCCCCTGCCTAGGCTGGTTCCTTCTCTAGAATTTTTTTTTTTGGGGTTACACCGGCAGCGCCCTGGGGTTACTCTTGGCATTGCTCAGGGGACCATATGGGATGCCGGAGATCGAACCCAGGTCGGCCGCATGCAAAGCAAATGCCCTACCCCTGTGCTATCGCTCCGGCCCCTGGAGAGCACAATCTAACTGCGGTTGGTTAGTGTTTTTGATACCACGGCTGCGACTTTTGCATAGATGTCCAATAATAAAGTCACCCATGGGGGCTGAGTGATAGAACTTTGGTTAAGGCGTTTGCCTTGCACGTGGCCCACCTGGGTTGAGTCCTGGCATCCCAGCGGCTGGGACTCATCCACTGGTGGTGTTGTATCAAGCCGGTGAGCCTGTGTTCACTTACTGTTTATCCTACCTGGGACACACTTGGTGATACTCAGGAGTTAATAATCTGAGCATCGGGGCCGAGCAATAGCCCAGCGGGTAGGGCGTTTGCCTTGCACGTGCCCGGTTTATGCCCGCCCCGGTTCGATTCCCGGAATCCCATATGGTCCACTGAGCACCGCCAGGAGTAATTCCTGAGTGCAGAGCCAGGAGTAGCCCCTGAGCATTGCCAGGTGTGACCCCCAAAAAAAAAATAGCAAAAAAAAAAAAATCTGAGCATCACCAGGTGTGGGCACCTGAGACCCTAACCAGGTTGGGCCCTGCCAAGGCCAGCGGCGCCCTGCCTGCTCTACCATCTCTCCAGCCCTGCTCATTTCACTGTTTATTCATTATTTATTTATTTATTTTGCTTTTTTGGGTCACCCCTGGCGATGCTCAGGGGTTATTCCTGGCTCTGCATTCAGGAGTTATTCCTGGTAGTGCTGGGGGGGAGGGGACCATAAGTGGATTGACTTCCCACCTTCCAGGAATTCCCTGCCTGCACCTTGCTATGAGGGGTGGGGCCTCCTCCATCAGAGCCGCCAGCCTCGGACCTCAGGGCCTTTGTATTCCTTCTCCAGCCGGGGTGTTTCCACACTGCCCCAGTCTTCGACCAGGAAACCCTGTTCATACTGCAACAACCTCCCACCTGCCCCCTCCGGCCCCCACAGGTATTTACCTTTATTTCCGCTGACCTCCCCGCCCATCGCCTCCAGTCCACACATGGTACTTACCTTATTTACGCTGATTTTGTCTGCCCCACCCCTAACCCCCCATGGAAGGCACTTTCCACCAAGGCAGGAGCTTCCACGACTGTCCTGGACACCCATCACAGGACAGGGCTCCTGGAGGGGTCATCTAGCGAATGGAATCGACCATCTAGCCAACTGGTCATCTAGCCAATGGACACTGGGTATCCTGTGCTGTGTCCCGGACACCCAGCACAGGACGGGGCTCCTGGAGGGGTCATCGAGCCAATGGAGCCTGTGTGATTCCAGGCTCACGGTGACCCCTGCCACCAGAGTCTGTGGGGCTGCCTTTGCTCTGTCCGCCCCACTGCGCGCGTGTAAGCCTCCTGCTCTAGGGACCACCCTTCTCAAGTCAGAGGAGCCCAGTACCGGGGTAGGGGCCAGCCCGGTGGTCTCAAAGCCCAGACACTCTTTAGCCCGGGCTTAAGCATCCTCTCTGCAAACTGAAAAGAGGGGTGATCCATGCGCCGAGCACACAGCAAGCATATGTTACCCACGGGGGTGTGAGGCCCCTTCTCCATGCCTGCAGCAGGCAGGAATCCTGACTTTCTGCATCCCCCCAACCCTCTCACCCGATGGCTCCTACCCGGGATCCTGGAGCACTTCCTGGGCCAGCATCCAGCCCGACCTGCCCGTGCTGCCAGCGAGTGTCCCTGAAACCCCTGTGACCATCCCACACCTCTTTATCAGGGCTCCAGGATGGTCCCGTCACACTCGGGAAATCAGGGTTTGGGAGTGAAGCTGATCGACAGCCTGGGAAGACGTGGAAGGGGACCTTGCTTTCCGCTCACCTTCTCTAGGCTGCAGTTTCTTCCTAAGGCTGTGACTCTGGGTGAGTTTAAACTGGGCGAAACCGGGAAATGGCATCCAGGTGTAACTGTTCCGACCTCGTTGCTAATCCATGCTGGCACGCTTCTCTGCTTAACTAAATCTCAGCTCTAAGATCCAGGAATCAGAGGTGCTACATGAGTTAAAACCTCTTCTTGGCGATAGTCCAGCGGATAGAGCGTTTGCCTTGCATGCAGACAACCCGGGTTCGATCTCCGGCATCCCATATGGTCCCCCGAGCACTGCCAGGAGTAACTCCTGAGTGCAGAGCGAGGAGTAACCCCTGAGCATTGCCGGGTGTGACCCAAAAAGCAAAAAAACAAACAAACAAACAAACAAACAAAACTCTTCTTGGGGCCAGAGCAATTGTGTGGCGGGTAGGCATTTGTTTTGCATGTGGTTGACCCAGGTTCGATCCTCGACATCCCATATGGTTCCCTGAGCACCACCAGGAGTAACCCCTAAGCATTGCTGGGTGTGTTCCCAACCCTGCAAAAAAAAAAAACCCCTCAAAAAATTGAAGCCAAATAAAACACCTTTTCTGAGAGCTCTCCCGGACAGGATCACCTGTAAGGTTTCTGTAAGCCCAGGTGCATGGGTACAGGAGTGTGCAGAGGAAGCAGCTGGAGAAGGTCCAGGCCTTGGGACTGACCAGAGGAGGGCTTCTTACGCTCTTCCCACTCACGACCCCATATCCAGGTGAGTGCTGCCAGAAACACCTCAGATACGTGACATGTTTTTTTTTTTTCTTTTTTGGGCCACACCTGGCTATGCTCAGGGGTTACTCCTGACTCTGCACTCAGGAATTACTCCTGGCGGTGCTCAGGGGATCATCGGGATTGAACTTCGGGTTGACCACGTGCAAGGCAAACTCCCCTCCCTGCTGTGCTATCGCTCCAGCCCCTGATGTGGTTGAGTTTAGGTTAAGTTTTGGTGCCTGTGCTTTGAGAAACACCTTTTACTGCTGTCATTTTTTTTTCTTTTTTTTGGGTCACACCGGCAATGCTCAGGAGTTTCTCCTGGCTCTGCACTCAGGAATTACTCCTGGCGGTGCTTGGGGGTTCATATGGGATGCTGGGGATTGAACCTGGGCCAGCACAGGCCGACCGCGTGCAAGGCAAACGCCCTACCCGCTGGGCTATCGCTCCGGCCCGTCATATTCTTTTTGTGTGTGTGTGACCCAATGTGGGATCACAACCCACAATTTAAGGAGATTAGGGACTAGAATATTCTTAGGAGTCTTGAGTGTAGAGTCAGAGTAAGCCCTGAGCATCACTGGGTGTGGCCCAAAGCAAGCAAGCAAGCAAGCAAACAAACAAACAAACAAACAAACAAACCCAAGAACTCTAGAGACTAGGATATTCTTAGGGGTCATGACCCACAACTTAAGAACGCTAGGGACTAGGGACAGGAATAGTCTCTGCCTCCCTCCCTGTATCTACTGAGGAGGAAAGAACCAGAGAAGGGGTGTAGTGAGAGAGTATTGGGGGGGAGGGAGAGAGGGAAGGGGGGAGAAGAGTAACTCTAACATGGATGGGGGTGCGGGAGAACCCAGGGAGAGGCCAGGACTAGCCACACTGGAAGGCCTCAGAGGGAAGCTGGCACAGAAGCCGGCACCCAGGGCTCCTGGGCAGGAGCAGGGGAGACTCCGAGGGCAGAGGCCATGCCAGCAGAGCGGCAGGCTCTGTTTATGCGCTCAGAGCGGGCATGTGGGTGGGGGGTGCGGCCTGCTACACCCCCTTGGGCTGGCTGAGCCCTCGGGTGATGTCACAACTTCTCTGTGATTCAGAGGGAGTGGGAGAGAGCAAAAGAGGGGGGGGGCCAGGGGCGGGGGCCAGAAACAAAGGGAAGGGGGGAGGTAGAGCCCGGAGAGAAGGACTGAGGGAGCCCCAGGAACAGGTGAGATGTGGGGGGGAGATGGGAGGGAGGGAGGGAAGGCAGGAGGGAGGGGCGAGGGACTCGGGGGAGGGGTGGGAAGGGAAGGGAGGAGAGAGGATGAGCCACTGAGGGGTTCTCCCCATCCTCCCTAGGGGGACCCCCCCTCCCTACTCCCGGTAGGTCCTTTGGCTTCAGAGGGACACTGAGGCCACGCGTATCTGCTGCCCAGTTTTAGCCACCCTAACCCCCGTCACCTGCCAGAGCCATTTCTGGAATGTGGAATCTGGGTCAGGAAGGGGGTCAGCACTGCAGCTGGGGCAGGGGTGCTGGTGGCGCTCAGTGGGCAGCTCTCTGGACCCTTGGGGCCACTGCACAGGTCTCAGGCACCAGGAGCTGACCTCCTCCCGCAGCCCCTGCTCACAGCCACCCCTGGGACCTGAGTGAGTGCAGGGGGCAGGCAGAGAGCAGTACCAGGGAGTTCCTGGTACCGCCTCAGAGACAGCAGTACCTGCTGGGCTCAGAAAAGCCACTTGCAGGGGGAGGCAGGTGTGGAGGAGGGGGGGGGTGGCTCTGGCCTTGGAGCCGGGTCACGTGCCCGTCTGTGTCTGTGCGTGTCTCTGGGGAGGGCAGGGTTCCAGGTACTAACTGGCTCTGGTCTCCCAAGTAGGGCTCAGGAAGCTGCAGCCATTCCGTCACTGGGCAGGGACCCTGGTGTGCAGGCGTGAGCTCTCGCCCTCCTCCTGCTCTGTGTTTTGGCGTGCACATCTGGCGCGAGTGGCAGATGCCACGATACGGAGTCACTGGTCCCAGCGGATGTGACTGAATGATATTCTTACTACGTCTGCGGCAGATGGTAGGAAAGACCTTGATTCTACTACATACTTTTCGACAGCTGCGGGGAAAAGTCGGGGTGTGGGGGTGCCCTTCGCCACCGCACAGTGCCAGATGACCTGTGGCAGCTGGCACAAGGTTGTGAGAACTAGGGGGCTTTGGCTCTCCCTGAGGCTAGGTGGCTTCCCTGAACTTGGGGAGCTCAGAGGAGAAGCCCAAATCTAGGGGCACTTTCCTCCCACAGGTGTGGGGGAGGCGGAGCCCCAAAGGTAGCTCGGTGTGGGAAAACAGCCTCCTACGCAGGCACTGGGGTGGGTGTTCCTGGGAGTGTCTGGGGGTGGCTAGAGAAGATGAGGGTGTTCGTCTCATGGTGTTTTCCTAGCCTAGCAGGTGGAGGGAGACAGCTATAGGACCGGAGCACAGGAAGGCTGTGGGAGCCTGGGTTCAATTCCCACCACTGCTGGTTTCCCTAAGCTCTGCCAGCTGGGACCTGTGAGCACAAAACCAGGAGTAATCCTTAAGCACTGCGGGTGTGATCCCCGAACCAACCAACCAAAGTAGGTCAAAGACAATATTTCCCAAAGTGGGGGTACCCACCCCCACCAATAGTGGGGCACTTTCTGTTTGCTCATTTAAAGGCCCATTACTGAGTGGGCACTGAGTGACTATTTTGTTTTGGGGGGCCACACTAGGCAGTGCTCAGAGCTTACTCCTGGCTCTGTGCTCGGGATCACTCCTGGAGGCTCGGGGATCATATGGGGTACCAGGGATGGAACCCGGGTTGGCCTCGTGCAGGGTAAATGCCTTACCCTCTATACAACTGCTCCAGCCCCCTTTTTCCTGAAAAGTTAAGTTTGTATTTTGTTTTAATTTGGGGGTCACACCCATCTGTGCTTAGGGCTTATTCCTGGCTCTCTGCTGGTATGGCTTAGGGGACCACATGTAGTGCTGGGGACCACATCCAGTCCGCTGTGTGCAAGGCAAGCTCCCTAACCACTGTGCTGCTGCTCTGGTCCAAGGCCAAGGAGTTTGGGATCCTCTAGTGTCAGGGTACAAAACTTTACCTGTGCCTATTAGGATGGGGTGTGTGTGCCCGAGCAGATGCTGAGATCTTGCTATAAGATGCCTCCCTCAATGCGTGATCTGGGCTAACGTTCCCAAACTGAAAACAGTTAGGTCGCCATGCCCATGTGTTTTAAAATTCAGATATGGGGGGCCTGAGTGATAGCCCAGCGGGTGGGCTTTGCCTTGCTCGCGGCCGTCCCGTGCCAGCCAGGGTTCGATCCCCGGCATCCCATATGGTCCCCGAGCACCACCAGGAGTAATTCCTGAGTGCAGAGCCAGGAGGAACCCCTGAGCATTGCCGGGTGTGACCCAGAAAAAAAAAAAGAAAGTTTAAAAAAAAGTCAGATCTGGGCCGTCCACACCAGAGCCGCGGGGAAGGACCAGCAGTTAAATAACTGCCCTCAACACCCCCATCTTTCTCTCTCTCCCTCCCATTCGCCACATGACTGCAGGGAAGGTGAAGTAGGGTTGGGGAATGCATCAGGTGGTAGAGCACTCTCCTGGCACCCACGAGGCCCAGAGTGCCAACCCCGGCGCCCCACAAGCCCTGAAAAGGCTGGGTACAGCCCTGGCATCTCCCCCTGTGCACCAAAGGCCCAAGCACGGCTGGCCCGAGCCAGGCTGAGCTCTGCTGGAGGCCCAAGCACCCCATCTTTGTGGGTTTGAAAAAAAATAGGTGGGAGGGCTGAAGAGACAGTTCAGGGGCTGAAGGGGTCTGTCGCACACGTAGCCCACCCTGGTCCAAGCCCTGGCACCACATGATCCCCGAGCACTGTGCAGCGTGCAATGCCTGATGGGGTTCTGGAACCCCGAGCATTGCCGGCTACGGCTTGGGGCCCCGATACTGCTCAGGTGGGCCGGGAACCCCTAGCAAGGAGGAGCCCTGTGTCCCTGGGGCGTCACAATGAGCCACTGGTCTGGAGGGCTGAGAATTAGCAGGAGGGACACTCAGGCATCCAGAGCCTCTTTAGGGGGCAGCTCCCTTCCCTTACACCCAGCGCCTTCAAAGCGCACATTTCCGGGCCTGGCTTTGGTCTCACGTGACCTGCTTTGACCAATCAGATGTGCGCAGATGTGCCACAGAGACCTGACGTGTGCTTGTGCAGTGGCTCAGTGTGAGGCCCCTCACCCCTTAGTCTGTGCTTCCACAAGGAGAGCCTCCTGCCGTGTCTCGGGCACTGAGTCCAGGGGCACCTGTGGCTCCAACACAACAAAACGGAGATGCAGAAAACACATTATACTGGGTGCCACTGAAACCACTCCCAGCACTGAACGGTCCCCTGAGCAACACTGGGAGTGTTGCTCGGGGTTGAACATCTTTTGTTTAAGGTGCTCTGAGTCCAGGAGCATCGCTGGTTGTGGCCCAAACACACACATGCACACGCACCGTAACTAATACAGAATTTAGTATCAAGAGGAAAGTGTGTAAGCAGCATAAAACAAAAGATATGTAGCCCGGGGGCCAGAGAGATATCGCAGTGGGTAGGGCCCTTAGTCTGTATGAGGCCAACCCAGGTTCAGTGAGTGCTCAGCACCACATATGGGGACAGGGGTGACCCCTTGGGTCTAGGCACAAGCGACAAGAACAACAATCATGGGGCCAAAGAGGGAGCACAGAGGGGACGGCACTTGCCAGGTTTAAACCTCAACATCCCATATGGTCCCTGAACCCACCAGGAGTGATTCCTGAGTGCAGTCAGGAATAACCCCTGAGCACCTCTGGGTGTGATTCCAAAACAAAACCCCCAATCTAAAAGTATGTGGGAGTGGCTTTAGCACTAGGTGGGGAGAGCAGTAAGCAACGGTTCAAGGGGGACCGAGCGACAGCACAGCGGGCGGGCGTCTGCCTTGAATGGGCAGACCGGAGTTCTATCCCGGCATCCCATACGGTCCCCTGAGCAGCACCACCAGGAATAACTCCTGAGTGCAGAGCCAGGAGTTACCCTGAGTATTGAAAAAAAGAACATTTTTTTTCCTTTTTAGAGCTCTTTGCACCACTACAAAGTTCCAGCCGTGGCAGAGCTCAGCTGTGAGTCCAGGAAGTTTGCTACATCACCGAGTCTGCGTCAATGCACTCCGTGACATCACAGGATGACAGTCAGCTAAGGACGCAATCCCTGTCAAGCAACATGCCCTGTACGTGAAGCAGCGAGACAGGCCCCAGACAAACGCTTCAATTCAGCTGCTTCTGCACTTGCTGAGCACTCTGGGAGGACTCGGGAGAGAAAGGGAGTGATGCAGGCCGGGTGTTTCCCACAGCGGGTGACATGCTCCCTCATGGTGGACGGTTGTGGGGCGACAGCAGCTGGGTGGAACTGGGGGTGGGGGGCCACCTTGTTTGTTCACTTAAAGAAGGCGGATTTCCAGGCAGGGGGTCGCTGAGTAAAATTATTATTATTTTACTATTTATTATTATTTTTAAGTAATAATTTTTTTTCTGAAAAGGGAAGGTAGGTCAAATCAATTTGGAACCTTCTGGCTTAGAGGGAAACATGTGCCGGAATGTACCTGTTGGAAAATTGTTGGAAAATCCATTAACTGCAGCCTCTCCGCCAGTAAATCATTCCCAAGGTAAGACCCAGTCTGGGGTCAAAGGTCAAGCCAAGGTCACGGCCAGCTGAGACTGAGCTTGTGGAGCAGATAAAAAATCAAAGGCGGGCTGAACATCTTTTGTTTAAGGTGCTCTGGGGCCCAGGGGCCACTCCTGGTGACATTTGGTCCAGCTTTGAGAGCCTATTAGTTTGGTCCTTGGGCCCAGCCATGGGATACTGCTTGTGCCCACTGGTACTGGGGGCCCTGTGGCCACCCTGGTAGTTATAGGGGGGCCATGGAGTGCCAGGGATCAAACTTGGGGGTCTTGAGCATTCTGCCCCTTTGAGCTCTCTCCATGTCCCTTGTAGCATCTCTTCTTTAGCTTTAATAAAGCAGCAGGTAAAAATGTTCTTAGCTTCTCAAAAGGGCCTCCAGGTTGGGGCCAGAGCAACAGCACAGCGGGGAGGGCATTTGCCTTGCACGCAGCTGACCCAGGTTTGATCCCCAGCATCCCATATGGTCCCTGAGCACCGCCAGGAGTAATTACTGAGTGCAGAGCCAGGAGTAAACCCTGAGCATTGCTGGGTGTGACCCAGAAAGAAAAAAAAGGGGGCCTCCAGGAATTTGTTTAAAACCTCAGCTCTCAAGCTTCCTGCGTCCACAGAGGTCATAACTGAGATGAGCTTGGTTCACAATTCACCGTGGGACTGGCTTCTGGCACATGGAGGTGTGGCTTCACATATATCGAAAATCATTTGGTGGTTTTTGCTTTTTTGGGTCACACCTGGCAATGCTCAGGGGTTACTCCTGGCTCTGCACTCAGGAATTATTCCTGGCAGTGCTCGGGGACCAAATGGGGATGCTGGGGATCGAACCCCAGCTGGTACAGGCCAGCCGCGTCATTTGGTGTTTGAGGTAGAATGCATGGCTAAAACCATGGCCAGGGTAGTGAAATGAGCTGAGGCCAATCACACTGTAAAAGTGGGTGGGGCCCAGCCCGTCCTCAGGCAGGGACCGGCTGAGGAAGCTGTTCTCCTGTCCCCAAAGAATATCCCCCCAGGGTTTTCTTCACATAGGGCCCTCTGAGGCCTTTTTCTGGGAACAGGAAGAGCTTTTGGAAAGCAGAGCCAGGAGCTGTGGAGAATGGATCAGGGAATCCACCCCAGGACGCAGAATTTGGGCTCACCAAGGCACATTCCACCCTTCCCTACCTCAGAGGCTCTGCCCAGTTTCTACCTGACACAGGGCTGTCTCTGCAGCCTCATTCTCCTCCTTCCTGGGATTTGGAGTTTTGTTTTGTTTGGGGTCCACACCTCGCACATTGCCTGAGCATCGCTCCCAGGGGGTGCTCAGGGGACCAGGAAGGAACCCGAGTTTCCCACATACAAAGCATGTGCACCAGCCCCTTGGGCCAGCCCTCCTCCAGCTCCGCCTTTCTGAGTGTGAGCGAGCTGTGCTTACACTTACTTTCTGCTCCTGTGTCCCCAGTGCCTGCTGGGGGGGGGCGGCGGCGATGACTTTCTTCTTATACTCTAAGTCTGTCACTCCATCAAGAGCAGCTGCGTGCAGATCCGACATACCTCAGGGGTTCTCAATGTCATGAATGGGTATGATTTGGGGTCTCAGGGCAAGGTTATTATTACGTGTTAGGGATGTGAGCTCCTGGGGCAAGAAAGCAGACTACAGTAGACTGAATTGTAGAGTCCTCGGCCCTGCCTGGATCCAGATCCTCGGCCTTGTTGGGGTGAAGAGGGAGTAAAGTGAGGAGGGCACGTGCCTTGTGTGGCTGACCCAGGGTCAATCCCTGGCACCACATACAGTCCTAGAGCCCACCCAGGGCGATTCCTGAGCGGAGACCAGGAGTAGGCCCTGAGTACAGCAGGGTGTGGCTCCAAAAACTAAAAACGACAAAACAAACAGAACAAAACAAACGAACAGCTCCTCAAACAAAAGTGCCAGGGGTCTGGGCCTAGTCAGAGGACTTGTTTTATTTATTTATTTTTTGCTTTTTGGGTCACCCGGCAATGCTCAGGGGTTTCTCCTGGCTCTGCACTCAGGAATTACTCCTGGCGGTGCTCGGGGACCATATGGGATGCCGGGATTGAACCCGGGCAGGCACAGGCCGGCTGCAAGCAAGGCAAAAGCCCTACCCGCTGGGCTATCGCTCCAGCCCCTTGTTTTTAGCCAACAGAGGCGCTCTGGGGCTGCTCCTGGTGGTGCTCAGGGAATTGGACCTGGGCTTTCTACAGGCAAAACATGCTTTAGCCCACTGAGCCATCTGCTGACAATCTAAGCAGCTATTACACAAACAGGGCTTGAAATGTGCTTCTAGGGCTGGAGGCGATAATACAGTGGGCAGGGCATTTGCCTTGCATGCAGCTGACCCGGTTCGCTCCCGGCATCCCATATGGTCCCCTGACCACCGCTAGAGTAATTCCTGAGTGCAGAGCCAGGAGTAACCCCTGAGCATTGCTGGATGTGACCCAAAAAGAAAAAAAAGTCCTTCTAAAATTACTTTTAAAAAAAGTGCTTCTTCAGTTAGACTGGCTCAGCCTTAGACCATCACCAGGAGAAACACGGGAGAAACACAGGTCCTGGTGAGGCCTCTGGGGCCAAGGTGACCAGAGGACCCTCTGGGCCCAAGAGGGACATGGCAGGTATGTGGAGTAGAGTTGGCTCAGCTGAACCACAAACTTAGGAGCAAGAAGCGAATGTGGGGCTGGAGAGATAGAGGAAAGGCAATTTTCCTACGCGAATTGGCAGTGGCGGCTGCCCAGCTTCAAATCCCCACATGAGTCCCCATGAGCACCACCAGGGGTCACTCCTGAGCACAGAGCCAGAAAGAAGCCCTGAGGACCTCTGGGTGTGACCCCCAAAAACAAACCGAAAAGAATGTGAATTGTTACAGCTCACCGACGTGTGCTGGGTGGCTACACAACACTTCATAGCCATCACTGGCCACTACTGACCACTACAGAGACCCCGAGAGCTACAGGGCCTTGCATCCACCACCTGGCTGACTCTTCACGAATGAGTGGGACCAGGAGGAGGAGGAAGTAAGGGCTGAGGATAGCTGCTGGGGTGCTGTATGTCCCCCAGGCCTAGTCCAGGTGTAGGGAACCTCTCCTGGTAGTTCAGGGACTCTCATCTTTACTTGAGGCTTCCCCGGGACTGCAGAGAACGTCCAGCGCCAGACGCCTTGCAGGGACTCTAAACTGCAGCTGGCGGTGCCCCGTGAGGGCTGGCTGTGGTGGATCCACCCACAACGGCTCACTTTTCCTGGGGGTCACGGGAGTCAGGGCAGTAGGGCTGGAGTTGTTCGCTCAGGGTGCCCATGTGGCAGAGCCGAGGGGAGGAGGGACGGGGCCCTGAGCTGCAGGCCAAGGGCATAGAAGCCACCAGCCAGCCAGAAGTCATGGTCCCTGCCAGAAAGGAAAGCCCGTGAGGGGCTGCAGAGTATGAAAACTCGGAAAGCACCAGCTGGGAGGAGCCAGCGCATGGATCTCCGCAAGCACGTCCTCATGTCAGACCATCCTCCTGCCCAGAGGGCCGAGGAGCAGCCGCTGGTGAGCAGGGAAGGGCGACGCTGTACACCGTGCCCCTCCCGTCAGCGCCTGGCAGCAGGGGCACGAGTGTGTGTGTGTGTGTGTGTGTGTGTGTGTGCTTGCGTGCGTGCGTGTCCAAGACACAAGCTCTGAAACGCAGCCGAGCTGGCACTTCAGGACTGGAAACCAGCCAGTGCCACGGGCCAGTTATGACTGGGAGGGTTCGGGCGCGACCCAGACCTCGCCCAGCCTAGTTTGAAAGGCAACACTGAAAGAGTGGCTTCATGCTCTGGGATCCGTGACAGCCAGCTCCTTCCGTCTGAAAACAAGCTGGTGTCCTGTGTGGAGAATACCCAGGGTGCACCAGCTCGTTCATTTCTAGCAAACACCAACAGAGCAACCAACGAGGCTACTTTTCCTACAATAGCCCGACCTGTCCACCCTTGTCGGCAACCTGTGTTGAGTCGGGGAACAGCGACAGCAGTGACTGTCAGCTCCGACCAGCTCCTCCTCTCCATGGCTTTGTTTCCTTCCCCTCGCATGTGCCTGGCTTTATGGCTGGGGTGATCGAAGGGCAGAACAGGCTCACGGAAGTTGCTGTGGCTTGCCTTGCTTTATGCTTTTTGGCAATGCCCAGGGGTTACTCCTGGCTCTGCACTCAGGAATTACACCTGACGGGGTTCAGCGGACCATATGGGATGCCGGGGATTGAACCCAGGTTGGCCGCGTGCCAGGCCAACGCCCTACCTGCTGTACTCTCTCTCCAGCTCCTTGCATTAGCCCTATAAGCTTGGCTACTCTGTGGCAGGTGTTTCCTTGTCCTCCGGGCACACCTCTTCAGAGGACATAACATGGTGATTTACATCCTTTGTTCTGCAAAGGGTGAAAGACCACTGGTCTACCGCAGTGGCTATTTCCTGAGAGCCACTCCCCTGGTGCTTGGGGACCACGCGGTACCACGAATTTCACTCCTCTGCAAAGCTCCAGCCTTCTGAGCTATCTTTCCAGCTCTGCAATGCGTTTTTACAAACATTTCCTTTTCGTTTTCAGAGGAGTCTACCCTGTGGTGCTCGGGAGCTACTCCTGGCTCCGTGTTTGGGGGACCATGAGGTGTCAGGCTTGAGCCTAAGCCTCCAGCATGCAAAGCAAGTGCGCCGCCCACTGTGCTATCTTTCTGCCTCCCCACCCACACAGTGGTTAGCTGCTGGCTTCTGGACTGGTGCTCAGGCATACGAAGCTCGAGAGCCACTGATTTAGAGCAAATGCCAGGAAGGGTAGGGCTGCCCCTGGCGGAGTGCAGGAGAAACTGCAAACCCCTTCCTTAGAGAATTGAGGTTCCCCGTTTCCCTGCCGGGTTTGCAGCCGGGCACCGAGCAGGGAGAGCGCGTCACTAAGCCCTACCACCAGCAGGGGGCAACCGCGCACCCCACAAGCTCCGGGACCCTCACAGCAGGGGGCAACCGCGTACCCCACAAGCTCCGGGACCCTCACGGCAGGGGGGGGCAACCGCGCACCCCACAAGCTCCGGGACCCTCAGGTGAGCCCCAGTTTGCCAGCCGGTGGGAAATTCAGCCCCGAGGCTGCCCGCTCACCTTGGCATAGCTCCGACCCTTCTCGCCCACCGGGGCTGGGGAGGGGGCGCGCGGCTTGTACGCAATAAGAGCCCACCCCCGCCCCGACAGCCTGGGCCCCTCGGGCTGGGGTACTCACTCGGAAGCGTGCGGCTGTTGCTGAGGCTGCCGGTGCTGGGCGGGGGTGAGAGGGACTGCAGGGACACGCTGTCCTCCTCCTGCGAGCAGCCCGCCTGGATGGCGCGCAGGTAGCTGTGGCTGCGGGAGCGGAAGTAGCTGGGCAGCGGCAAGTCCAGCGCCTCGGCCGTGGTTGACTCCGCCTCGCTGCAGGCGGACTCGCAGGCCGCCTCATACTGGTCGCTCAGATCCGCATCCCGGACCTGTCCAGCAAAGGCAGGGGTCAGCGTGGGCGCGGGGTGCTCGGTGGGAGAGGCCAGGGGCCGGCGCTCTCGGCCCACAGCAGGGCCAGAGCGAGACGCAGAGCTGGAGGAACTGCGGGGTTTCCCCGGCCAATACATCAACTGGGTTATCTCTGTGTCCACACCCGCCTGAGTTCAGTGCGAGAAATGCAATCAAACAGGGATATTTGCATTGAACAATGGCAGACCCGGGCAGAGCGGGGTGTGTGTGTGTGTGTGTGTGGGGGGGGGGCGGGGGGGTAGATACCGACTTGGGATCCAGATTCCTTCTTTTTACAGAGAAGGTGAAGGGCGGGCAGTGAGGGGGAAGACGCCCTCTGAGGTCCTTCAGCGAAGGAGTGTCAGCGAGGGAGTGGACCGGGCATCCTCCAAGTGCATTTAAAGAGACTGCAGGGGGTAGTGGGGAGGGGTCTGGAATGGAGGCAGAGGCAGGGATGAAACTAGGCAATGGTCTGGTGAGAAGGTTCTGGAATGAGGACGGAGTGGTGAGGCTTGCCCTGGGCCCTGTAGGTCATGTACCTGCTCATCTCTAGCTCATCGTGAGAGGTCTCTAGAAACCACCATCCGATACCCTGCAAATCTTCAGCTGTGTATATTCACGTGTGCGTGCATGCATGTGTGTGAGAGAGAACAGGGACCTCGCCCAGGCACCCATAAAACATTAGGAAATGTATTATTTTTTATTTATTTATTTTTTTTGCTTTTTGGGGTCACACCCGGCAATGCTCAGGGGTTACTCCTGGCTCTGCACTCAGGAATTACTCCTGGCGGTGCTCGGGGGGACCATATGGGATGCCGGGGATCGAACCCGGGCCAGCGCAGGCTGGCCATGTGCAAGGCAAACGCCTTACCCGCTGTGCTATCGCTCTGGCCCCAGGAAATGTATTATTAAGGCTCCAGCCCCTGAGGTTCTGGGTCTGTCTGACCTGTTTTCTCAGGCTATGTGAGTAACAGGGTGGGAGTGTCACAGACTATATATAAACTGAGGTATCAGAGAGCCAAAGACGGACATTCATGGAGGTCCTCGGGGAGGCCTGAGCTGGACGCAGTGTCACAAGTTCAATGAGCACCAGGTGGAGGAAAAAATGGAGCCAGGCCTGGGGTCAACTTTGCCCTGGGCTGGGCTGGACCTCAGCCATCAGTGCCTTCTGGATCCGGGTTTCCAGAAGGAAATGGGAAGCCTGCGTGCCTGCCGGGAGCCGCCATCAGCTAAGACAAGAAGGTGGGTGCTGGCCCACGGGGGTCCAATGGGAGCTGTCCAATGTGGTAGCACGAGGTCTCGGTTAATTACACATGAACCCAAAGTCCAGTCCTGTGGTCACCCGGCCACACCCCTGGCAAGTGGAGCTAGTGAAGTGGACAGCGCTGGCTCACAGGACACTGCCATCAGGCAGAAGAGTCTGGGCACAGCGATGCCGCAGTACAGGCCGGGCAGCCCAAACTGTGTCTGGAGCCGAGATTCAGGGGCCAGGTGTCTGTCCTGCCAGCCTGCCACCTGCCAAAGGCGACGAGGGCTTGCTTGGGGGTGGCACCTGACCTCCAGGTTTTCCTCCAGGCCCATCGTTTTCCTCAACCTAGGTGACCCTAACTGCTCGGTGCCTCGGTTTCTCCACCTAGTGGAAGCTAAAGAGAGACCAGATGTCCTAGCATTGTCGTGGAGATGAATCGAGAGCTGTGCGTTATCTGCTTAGAGTCCTATCTGGGGAGCAAACACCTGGAAGTCACCTGCGGAGGGCGAGGCAGTGCGCAGGCCGGCCATGACTCAGGGTGCGCCTGGGCTCTGGCAGACCGAGCTGCTGATGTGTTAGTCTACCACGATCTTGGGGTGCCGGGAACTGCCTGGAGCCATTGATCTGGCAACACATCACAGTTTCAGCAAAGCCACCTGACATCAGAGGAGGAGAGGGGGAACCTGGCTCCCCCCAGACCTCCTGGATAGGATCGGTGCGTGCAGGAAGTGGGGGCAGTCCGGGGTAGCACCATAGGTCGGGTGGCCGAGAACAGCGCCCTTGTCCGCTCTTGGCCATAAGGGGTTGAACTCTGAGCGTGTTCTGAGCTCTGGCCTCAGAGCTGAGGTGTGGCAGGGAGGAGATGGTGGCCCCCAGCCTTGAGCTCAGGGGTTGGGGTTTGCAAGAATGACAAGATACTGACCTGCTGCTCGTGGCTGAACAACTGGGGAGCAGGGACGCCTGTCCGAAAATCTGCAGGAAAGAGGGAGTGTTAGGGGAGATGGAGGCCGGGCCTGGCAAGCGGCAAGGGGGCCTGTGGCTGGACTAAGCTCTTCTCTGTCAGACTGGCTGAGCGCCCGCTGCTGGTCCCATGCGCCTTTTTTTGGCTTTTTGAGTCACACCCAGCAATGTTCAGGGGTTACTCCTGGCTCTGCACTCAGGAATTACTCCTGGCGATGCTCCGAGGACCATATGGGAAGCCGGGATCGAATCCGGGTTGGCTGCGTGCAAGGCAAACGCCCTCCCTGCTGTACTATCACTCCGGCCCCTCCATGTGTCTTCTTGCAGGGCCAGAGGACAAAAGGGCGGCAGGTTCCAGACCAGGCAGGGGTGGGAGAGAGACCCCAGAGAGTTGCGGAGATGAGACCCTCATGGCAGAGAGGAGGAGGGGAGGTGAACGGAGGAAGCGGATACTCCAGGCAGGAAGTCAGCGGAGAGGATGCCTTAGGGTTGACAGATGGAGGCGGGGCCCTGGGCAAACACCCACATCCGGCCTGGTGCTGAGGGGGCACAGAACACAGGTCGCCGCCTGCCTGCGGTGCACCGAGCCTGGAGAGCAAACAGCTCCCCACAGCTCCGCGGAGTGAAGAGCTTGGAAAAGCAAACCCGGGTAAGGGACAGCACCCAAGGTCACTTTGGAGCCCAGAGAGGTGACCTGAGGCAGAGCCAGCTGTGCCCAGGCCTGACTGCTCCTGGGCAGGCAAAGGCGGAGGCCTGAGTGTGGGCAGGAAGGTGGCCAGCAGGGGCTGGACTGGGCAGCGGCAGGCCCCCTAAAGCAGTGTTTCTGGGGCGGGGCAGCGTTTCTCATCTGGGCCTCCAGGATACTCCAAGGGGCCAACTGCCTCAGTGAAGGTGAAAATTGCATCAATTGCATCCATTTTCACCAAATTGCATCAGTTTTCAGGAAGAGGGACAGGAGGTCACACAGGTGCCAGGGGGCTACGGAGGGAAGCGAGAAGTGGAGAAAACAAAATCGAGGGAGAAACCCCTTAGGTGAGAAGCTGAGAAGTGCGGCAAGGCTGGGCCCCCTCCTGCTCCTGCGCCCTGGGGCTGCCAGGCGCACGGCGGGGGAGGGGCAGCCGGTGGGCGAGATGAGGCGGCACCTGAGGTTGCCCGGGCAGAGGGTGCCACGCTGGGCCTTAGGCACTGGCCAGGGAAGCAGGGGGATCCCAACGTCTTTTGCAGCCCAGCGAGGGGGTGGTCTGCACCCTGCTGCCCTACAGCCTTCCTGTTCCGAGGGCAGATGGCCTGGGGGCTCATTTCTCCTTCCACAGCAGGGGGCTACCAGCCTTGTCTCTTTTGCAAATCCACACAGCTGGAGGCTCCAGGCCCTGTCCAGCCCTGCTGGGAGACCAGGACAGGACAGCGGACTTCCCTACTCCTGGCTGCTTCTCCTTCACCGGGAAACAAATGACGGGTGACAAAGCCCCCTCTGTGAGGGCATCAGAGCTGAGAGAATTAAATGCACGGCTTTCAGCGTTTCTTGAGGCAGGGCCAGCTGGCCTGGACCAGCAGGAGGGAGACGGCCAGTGGTGAGACCGGCACAAAAACTAGCATCTCGAAGTGCCAGCCTGGTCTCACAGCACTGGCATGACCCTCCTCGGTCAGGGACCCCACCACCTCCTGACCCCCCACTCAGGCCACTATGCCGGGGGGCAGAGACATGGCAGATCGTACCCTGGGGGTGGGGGTCAGGGGCTGGGGATCATGGCTGCCTGCAGCCCTCACCTGGCTGATGCAGCTGGAGTCGTTGAGGCTGTCGCTGACGGGTTGTAGTCCTCCTCCCAGCTGGGACACTTGGAGGGCAGCAGCATGTCCACGGAATCGAGGCGGTCCAGACTCCTGGTGGGGGTGAGGAGGAGATGGGGCTCTGCTAGCCCGTGTTCCGCCTGGGACTCTGAGGCCCCGAGGGTAAATGACTGGTCCCTGCGTCTAGTGGCCGAGGGAGGGGCTGGAAATCGCTGGTGGCCAGGCCAGGGCAGGGTGAGTCTCCAGAACAGGTGCGCTTACTGGTCATGCCTAAGGGAAGCCGCTAGGTGGCAGCACAAGCTCGCTATGGACTTTCCAACCGGAAACTGACCAAAAGTAGTCAAGTCCATTTAACAGGTCCAGGGCGACCTGAGGGGCTGAACCCCAAGGAGATGGAACAAGGCTTTGACTTCAGGCTACCGCTGCCCAAAGGGCATCTCTTTCTGTATAACATTGGCCCCCACCAGGCTCTCCAAAACATTTCTTTTCCTTAGGCTGCTGGTTCAATCTTTGTTTCTGGGCCACATCTGGCTATGCTTAGGTTATTCCTGGCTCGGTGCTCAGGGATCACTCCTGAAGGGCTTGGGGGACCCTATGGGATGCCTGGGATCACATTTGGGTTGGCCGCCCCAAGACGTGCTATACTCTTGTACCGTCCCAAAGTGTTATTATTTTTTGTGGGGGCTGGCTCCCTCCTCTGCTCTGAATAAGGTCTAAGCAGCCAAGAGCTTAAATCCTTAACCTAGAACTGAGTCCCGCTTCCTCACCCAGTGACCCTGACCCCCTACAATAATTTGTTCCCCTTTTGGTATCAGCCAGAAGTCGAGTAAGACTGCTGTGTGCAGGGCCAGATGCAGCAGGCACTAACTGGTTAAATATTACTCATCTGCCTCTCAAGACCTGTGCCTTATCTTGCCCACCACCCCAACGTCCCCTGCTCATCTGGAGACCACAAGCGGCCAGGGACTGAACTGGGGTCAGCCGCATGCAAGGCAAACACTGTAACCCTCTGTTCTATCTCTCAAGTCTGAGACTTCTGGCCTCCTGAGCACCTCCACGAAGCCTGGGCTCCTGCTCCCAGTGATTGCAAAACTAGGGCTAAGCTTATTCCTTTGAACTCTTCCAAGTCCCCTATACCAAGTGCCACTGGTTTTGTGCCTCATTCGAGACTTTCCATAACTATGATTCTGTGCTACACCCCTCAGTGACTTCTGCAGGTGAAAGCCTTCACACCGGAATTGCTGCTTTCTGTGTACAGGCGTTTCATTTCTTCAGCTTCTCATGAACTCTTCCAGTTTCAGAAAAACAGGAGGGGGCACGAATGCCAGCCGGATGACGGGCCAGACGGCTCTCCTTGTAACAGCCCAATCCTGGGGGCACGCTGCAGGGATCAGGGCACGGAGAGGGCTCTGGCCTTTGGACAGTGCTGGCATGTGAGGCGTCTTTCCTTTCTTAGAGGAAAGACGTGGGTCCCCAATGGTCCCCCTGCGGGGCATAACTCACCCGGTTATATGCAGTCACTTCAGAGGGGTTCCCTTGGTCTATTTACGTCTGGGTTTTGGGTCCCACCCGGTGGTGCTCAGGGCTTATTCCTGGCTCTGTGCTCAGGGATCACTCCTGGCCGGGCTTGGGAGACTGGTATTGAACTCGGGTTGGAACCCACATTGGGTGCATGCAAGGTGAACTCCCAACTCATCTCTCCAGTCCTCTCCTGGTTTATTACAGAAGAGGCCAGGATTCCAACTGTGTATTGGGAGCGGTGAAGACTGGGCGGTTCACCCAAGGGCAGTACTTTGCAGAGTCAACTGACCAAAAGTGCAGGAGTCAACCCAAGACCCCGATCTCAAGGTCGAGGGTAACCCAAACGCAGATTCCTTGAGCAGGTGGATTAGGGGTCATTGCGAGTAGGGGTTCATCAGGGAGGCAAGAGTTATTTATTTATTTTTTTTTTTTTTTTGCGTTTTTTGGGTCACACCCAGCAATGCTCAGGGGTTACTCCTGGCTCTGCACTCAGGAATTACTCCTGGCGTTGCTCAGGGGACCATATGGGATGCCGGGATTGAACCCGGGCCGGCATGGGCCGGCCGCGTGCAAGGCAAACGCCCTACCCGCTGGGCTATCACTCCGGCCCCGAGGCAAGAGTTATTAAGGAGGCTGAGATCTATGGGCATGAGGGAGTAGTCGTTGGGTGTGAAAAGTGAAGTTCCTAGTGACAGGGATTGCCTGGGAAGCAAGCTTGAGATCAGGCTGGAGAGATGTGGCTCACTACACCGGGAGGCGCTTCAATGGGCAAGAATAGTGTGGGCGGGGCTACTTAAGAAACCAATCAGGAAGCAGAATGCACAGGGGAACCAGCTACAGGTGGGCGGGGCCCAGAATGCAGGGAGGGGCAAAGTTTGAGGCTCCAGGGGCACGCCCTGAGTTCTGGGGCGTGGTTCCAAATATTAGGGGCGGGGCTCCTGGGCGTGGCCTACGGCTCCAGGGGCGTCTTAGAACTCTGGGGCGTGGCTCCGGGCTCCAGGGGCGTGGCTCTGAGCTTCAGGGGGCGGGGCTTCACGCTCACCTGCGGGGGTTGCTCTGCTCTCCTAGAGACTGCTGCGTGGCCCTCAGGTAGCTCTGGCGCCGCGCTGCTGTCTTGGGCGAGGGCTTGGGGCTGCCGCCGGACTCATCGCTGTCCTCGTCGCCCATGGCCTTGATGTAGCTGCCGCTGCGCATGCGCCGGCACGGATGGGCCCCTCGGTCGCCGAGTCGGCGTCGCGCGGGGACAGCAGCGCGGTGCTCCACTCACCGCCACCGCCGGGCACCTGGGGAAGGGCCGGCAGGTCTCGGCGAGGGGTGGGGCGGCGCGGCAGAGCACACTTTCCGTGAGCCCTAGGTGAGAACCCCACACTCCCGGCCTTGGGATGCATCTGGGGTGGGATTCGGCCCTAGGTGCTGGGCCGGACCATTGAAACCAAGGAGCAGCTGGACCCAGCCCTGAGCTGGGCACAACAGATAACGTGGGTTTGGGGTCAGCTGGGCCTCACAGGGGTGGCGGGACCCCCTCAGGGTGGCCCCCTGCACCAAGCCACCCAGTTCTCAGCACCCCGTTCCTGTGACTTTGCTGCGCTCTGAGGATTGCGACCTCATAGCAGACAGCAGCGGGCCCAGAATCAGGGTTGGAGCACCCGAACATCAGTATGGAGAGGAGGCCCTCAGAGCCGTCCATTCCTTCCCCACAGTGGGTGACCAGAGGGACAGGCTCTGAGGGGCTTTCCCCAGGCAGGCTGCCGGGGGAACAAGCTGGAAAAGGGGCTCCAGACCCTCCCCACACACCTGGGGGTACTGACAAGGGCAAGTGAGACGACCGCTGTGATGGGAGCCCAGGGCCTGGGGCCTGTAGACGTCACTGCAGGCTTCTCCCTTGCCTGGCAGCTACTTCCATGGGCCACAGCCCTTTCTTTTACCTAATGCCCACGGCCTGATGGAGGAGGTGCCCACACACTCATTCACCCAGGATGGGGCTAGCCGCCCCTCCACCCCCGTGGCTAAGAACACACGTCCACACATTCCCCCCACCCCCATGCACATCTCCACCAGGCCAGCTCACGCGGGGTGGTCACCATACAGCAAACACGGTCCAGTAGGCCCTCCCTCATCCACCGACCCCGGTCCACATGCTTTGTGTGCATGGCAGACCCACGCCACGCTGCTCAGACCGCCTCCTCCTGCGTGGCACGGACACCGTCCAGTGGCGGTTCCCGGGCGGAGGGTTCTTGCTGGGCTTCCCACCCCTCAGTCCCCTGCTGTTTAATCCGTCTGGACACCTGCACATTCTACCCGCTGGCCCTTGAGAAGGCACATTCCTGCCCAGAACCTGCTGCTCCCTCAAACCCCCGCTCACCCTCCTCGTCTAGCGGGAAGCCACCCCCAGGACCTACAGCATGCCCACCCCCGTTTTCTGGTCTTTGGGAACATCTTCACACGCTCAGGTCAGAGCCCCCAGATGCAGCCAGGTGGCACACACCCTCTCTGCCGTTCTGCAGCAAGGAAATGGCTACAAGAGCTTTACCTGTAAGAAACACTCCCAGGATTTATTTTCCTTCTAATGAAATATATATGTATCTGTCTTTGGAATTTTATAGAGAAGGACAAGAACTCAGAGCTTTGACGCTCAACTAATTCAACAGGCACCTATGGGCGACTGTAAGGGCAGGTCAGACCTGAGCTAACCTTCCCAGACCTGTACCGACCTTTCCCTCCCCGGACGAGGCGAGCCTCTGACACACGGACCTCTGCCATCTTCTCCTTTTTCTGTTTTGTTTTGTTTTGACTTTTTGTTTTTCGGTCTCACTTGACAATGCTCAGGGGTTATTCCAGGCTCTGCACTCAGGAATTATTCCTGGTGGTGCTCGGGACCATATGGGATGTCGGGGATCGAACCCAGGTTGGCTGCGTGCAAGGCAAGCCCCTACCCACTGGACTATCGCACGGGCCCCTCTGGTTTGGTTCTGGTTTCTGGTCACACCCGCCGTGCTCTGGTGCCTGTAAAGCGTGTGCTACATCCCGTGAGTCACCAGCCAGCCTGCCCCCTGCCCCAGCCCCTTCCAGCCAAATAGGAACCGAAATCTCCCTGTGGCTTCTCCCCTCCGCCTGGGCTGGCTCCTGGTCACCACTCACTTCATGCCCATTCCCTGGCCTGAGTGCCCCAGGGCTGGAGTAGCAGAGCTGCACCTGAGCTTTCTGATACTTTCCAGGAGGGAGTCCTTGGTGCAAAATAAAAATAAGCACTTTTTTTTCTCTTTTGGGTCACACCCAGCAGTGCTCAGGGTTATTCCTGGCTCTACACTCAGGAATTACTAGTGGAAGTGCTCAGGGGACCACAGGGGATGCCGGAGGTTGAACCCAGGTCAGTCACATGCAAGGCAAATGCCCAACCCGCTGGATTATGGCTCCTGCCCCACTAAGCACCTTGTTAAGCATTAACATTTGAAAGAAACTAGGGGCCAGAGCGATAGCCCAGTGGCTATCCCACAGGATAGCCCTGTGCCGGCCTGGGTTCGATTCCTGGCACCCCCGAGCACCTCCAGGAGTAATTCTTGAGTGCAGAGCCAGGAGTAACCCCTGAGCATCGCCGGGTGTGACCCAAAAAAGCAAAAAAAAAAAAAGAAAGAAACTGGAAGGGGGCTCCCGCCACCCCAACACTGAGCTTAGTCACTGTCCCACGGACCCAACAGAAGACGGGTTTTTCCCACCTGCTCTGATCACTGATGGGGACCAAGTCGTATTCCTGGCAGCTCCATTCACTGTGGTGTCCACCTGCTCACTGACCCCTCCCTGCCCCACTTTCTGAGCTCTTCCTCTTTGCCACATGCTAGTCTGGCCTCCAAACACACAGCTGCCCCTGATGTCATCTGTGTGCTCCAGGCGCGCAGAGGTGGGCATGCAGGAGGCGGGCATCTGGATCCCCTGCACGTGGTCCTGATGGAGGGTGGACAAGGCCGCTTCCGCTCAGTCTTACAGAGTGAGGACTGGAACCACGGATGTGGCTCGGTGATGGAGGATTTGCTCCCTGTGGGTGGGTTCATCCCTGCCCCCCGCCCCCGCCCAAATAAACAGCAAATAAACTACAGCAGTGAAGAGCCCTGGTCTGTGTCCGCTGAGAGCATGACCCGAGGAAGGAATTCCCACCTGCGCCTCCCCACCAGAACCCCCTCACCCATCAGCGCATGCCCAGACCTGGCAGGGACCCACCTGCAGGTAATGGTAGGCCAGCCCTTGGTGGCAGGATTTGGACTTTAGCAGGCTCTTATCCAAGGTAGCCGAGGTCTTCTGACAGACCTCGTGGGTGTGGCTGAGGGTCAGCGTGGACCAGGAGCCCCGTTTGACGTAATTGGTGTCGGTTCCCACGCCCAGGCTGGGGCAGGCGGCAGGAGGTGCGGGGCGGCGGGCGGTCAGCTCGGAGGTGGTGGTCTTGGCGGCCTTGAGCATGTGCCCGCTGATGGTGTTGTAGGCGTGCATGAAGTAGCGGGCTGGCTGCGCTCCGGCTGGCGGCCCAGCGTCATCAGCCCGGAGGTGGGCCCAGGGCCACGGAAGGCGCCACCCTCACCGTCCAGGTTGTCGTCTGAGCTCCACCAGCCCGAGATGTTGGAGCGGCTGCGCCTCTTGGGCTCGCCAGCCTTGGCCCGCTCCTTGCTCTTGGCCCTGCGGCCCTTGCTGTCCTCCAGGCCACCTTTCTTGCTTCCATTGCCCCCGACCTTGCCCGCCGTGCCCTCCAGTGAGGGCGCCTTGGTGAAGAAGAGCCGCTGGACCGAGTGGACCAGGTGGCGGATGCGGCCTGGGCTCTCGCCCCGGGCCTTGGCCTCCCCGTGGGGAACTGGAGCGTGCTAAAGCCATCGCGGTGGATGGGCAGCTGCTTCTCAAACTGGTCCAGGAGGTTGGCCGGCAGCCGGTTGATCTTGGTGGCCTGGGCGTGGCTGGGGAAGGGGCTCTCCTCCGAACCTCGAAGTGGGAGTTGTAGTGGATGCGGGGAAGGTGCTGCTGGGTGCTGGCAGCTGGGTGCTGAGCGGAAGAGCCCATCCCCTGGCAGGGGTGCTGGGCCCGGGAATCGGGCTTCCCGGCGAAGGCCTCGGTGGGCGACAGCAGGTAGGGGTTGCGGTCAGGCGCCGTGAACAAGGGCTCGTCTGGGGGGTCCAGGCTGTCGGAGAGGTGGCGGGCGGCTGTCGCCGAGGCCTTTCATGATCCCGGCCCTCAGGCCAGGGGGCCGTCCCCCTATCGGGAGCCCGGGTGGCCTGTCCCGGGCGGTGGCTCTCCTGGGGGGAGAGAAGACAGAGGCGTCAGCGGGATGGAGGGGACAGAAGGACAGCCAGACAGACGCCCACAGGTCCCCGAGCCAGGAGGGCTTCTGACAACACAGCTTACACGCCGGCAGCACTGACCAAAGCTAGAGCTCAGGCTCAGGGGCGCTGCACGAGAGGCTCGGCGCTGCCTTCTCTGGCCCATTTCTGCCCCCGGCCTGGAAAGTCAGGTCTGCACCCCAACTTCCGCTGCATCTGAATTCTGCAGTGCAATGGGGGTGGGAGCTGTCCTCCTCCCACGTCCCTCCATCCTGGCTTCCTCACCAGATGGGCGTGCCTGAACCCCGCCCGCTCACTCTATGTGTCCCCAAGTACCCACCCCTTAGTCTGGGCGGCACCTCCAGAGGCAGTGTAGTAATCCCGCCCACAACTCCCCGGAAAATCTGGGGCCTGGAAGCAGGCCTGGCACATTCCCTAGGCAAGGAACTCCACCCCGCTGCCCAGTCAGGGCGGGGTGTAGAGGTGACAGAGTGTGTCCGTGAGGGTGTCCCCGGAACACCAGCCTGGTCGGAGGAACGCGGTTGTGTGGCTAAGGGAAACCTTTCCCGCCTTCCTACCTAAGAGAGTGGCCCGCGGTGGGCTCGGCTCCCCCTTGCAGGGGCACTGGAACCAGGGCGAGGGGAAACTTGGGTGCAATTGGGGTGCACGGAGAAGGTTCCTGAAAAGAGGATGGTGGGCTGAGTAAGGCTGGGCACCTCTGCCTGACCTGGGGCCATTCAATTCCCAGTTTCAGCAGAGGAAGCTTCTGCGGAGACCCCTGCAGAACCCCACTCTGCCCCCGCAACTGCTGTCCTCTGGGGTGCCTGTGGGCTGTGTGTGTGTGTGTGTGTGTGTGTGTGTGTGTGTGTGTGCATGCGTGCGGTCAGAGGAAGCAAGTCCCTCCACGCCCATAGCCGTGAGCAGTTCTCTGCTCTGAGAGGGTGAGGGTGGATGAGAGAACCGAAACACGTCCTCAGGAAAGCTTGGCCTACAGGTGGTACCTCCACGCCTCAGTCTCCCCCATCTGTAAACTGGGACAGCTGGACTAGCTGGGTCTTCCAGCTAGGAACATTCTGGACACATTAGTCCCCACCCCAGGCCATCTTTCCTTTTCCGGGTATTCCCTCTGCACCACAGGGAGGTCATGTGCTTGAGGCCTGGCCGCCACTCAGGATGGCATCTGCGCATGCGGGCAGAGTCTGTTTGGAGCAGAAGGGGGCAGGGGCCCGGGAGTGGACTCTGAGAGAGGCTGGGTCAGAAACCCAGAGTGATGGTTCCCAAGATGGCCACGTCTGAGTTCCCCAGAGCTGGTGAGTGGAGAAGCTGAGATGGGAGGGCCGAGGGTCAGGCTGAGAGTGAGTGAGGATGGCCGGAGAGGGGCAGGATGCTGGGGCCCGGCCGCCACTAGTGGTGTGTGTCCGTGGCATTCCTGACCTCTGCCCCTCAGTCTGGAGCATGACCTGGCTGATGACATCTTTATCCCCATGATGTCCCATCCTCATAATAGGTTGGAGGCGCCATCCCCATTTCACAGACAGAGAAACTGAGGCCCAGCACAGCTGTGCTAACAGATGGGAAATGGATCACCCAGGCTAATTCCATGGGTGTCCTGGGTATTCAGGAAGCGTCCCTCTGCCTAGCAGGGAGCAGCTCCCTCTAGGGAAATCTCATTTATTTTTATTATTTTTTTGAGGGGGTGGGACATCAGGTGATACCTAGGGCTTACTCCTGGCTCTGCACTCTGGAATCACTCCTGGCAGGGCTTGGGGACACGATCTGGGATGCTGGGGATTGAACCTGGGCTGCTGCACGCAAAGTAAGTCCCTTACCCACTGTACTATCTATCACTCCCGCCCCTTGAAGACAATTTCTGGCAAATGCAAAAATATCCCCATATCCCCTGGTGCCTCCTCTTTCTGGGCCTCCTCACATCCCCTGAGTCCTTGATGTTCACTGGGGTAAGGCTTGCGAGAACGAAGACTCGGAACATCGCATTCAGCAGGACGGACTCCCAGGGAGGGCTTGGCTGGCCCTGCCCTGGCCGCGCATGCTCCCTGCGCACCACCTGCTCAGGGCACCTTCTCCAGCCCTCCCAGGGAGAAGCGGGCTTCAGTTCCATGGCGTCTCCCTGTCAGGACGGCGACAAATAGGTCTAGGGAGGCGGGACAAGTGTTCAGAGGACTGTGGGGGTGCTGGCCCGCCTCCTTCCCCAGGAGACAAGCCCTGCTCCAACCCTGGGTCCTGGGAACAGAGGAGGAGGAGCGTGGCCACCGCCCGGGGGGGATACAGGATACGTTATTACCAGAATAGTATCAGTGGACCAGTTACTGTAAAAACAGCGTCTTCCCTTTTCTTCCTGGGACGCTGAACGCCTGTTATGCTGCGGGACCCAAGCGCCGGCACAGTCCAGGGATCTGTACGGGTCCACAACGTCCCTGGGTCAGAGAAATGCTTCAGTGCCACCCAGTGGAGGCTCACGCCAGAAACTTGGGTCTCTCCTTGAATTCTTTCCTAACGCGTCCATCCCCGTTTATAGGAGCCCCCGCTGTTTTTGTGAAATAATTTCACTTTTAACTCCGTTCCTTAAGTCCAGGTGGAGCCTGCCCAGTCACCCCAGGCTGGCCAATCAGAGTCCTGCGTCTTTGAGTACTGATTGGCTCAGAGATGGAGACAGGCTCCTTGCCAGCCAATGAGATGCGTCCCTGGGATTATATCTGGGTTCTTGAGAAGGGGGCGCTCTCGTTTCCCAACTCAGCGCGTTGCTGAGCTGAGTACAGGATCAAGCTCATGCCTGACATCTCTGTTCTTTCTCTAACACGATGTTCACCTTTTATTTTATTTTATTTTTTAATTTGTGTGCTTTTTTGGGCCACACCCGGCGACACTCAGGGCTTAGTCCTGGCTCTTCGCTCAGGAATTACTCCTGGCAGTGCTTGGAGGACAATATGGGATGCCGCAGACTGAACCTGGGTCCGCACGTGCAAGACAAACTCCCTACCTGTTGGGCTATTGCTCCAGCCCCCCCCCCCCCTTTTCACTTTTTAGGTCACACCCAACAATATTCAGGAGTTACTCCAGGCACTGCTCTCAGGAATTACTACTAGCGATGCTCAAGGGACCATATGAGATGCTGGGGATCGAACCCGGTTGGTCGCGTGCAAGGCAAAGGCCCTACTTGCTGTGCTATCACTCTGGCCCCGATCCAGCCCTCTTTTATATTCTGAGTTCTTATATTCTGATAAAGGTGTCATTGCAAAGGCTATCTGTTACCTACCGAGTGCTTATTTTGGTAGATTTGATTTCCCACAGGTTATTAAGCCCTGGTGCTCGGGGAACATTCGCTGCCAGGGACTGACCAAGGCGGCTGCCTACAATGCAAATGCTCCAGCCCCTTCGAGCTGTCTTCCTGGCCTTATTCTTGAACTTATTTATAATTAATTTGGGGTTTTGGGCCACACCCAGCAGTGCTCAGGAGGTTCTCCAGGCAATGCACGGAGGGACCATGTGGTGACGGGAAAGAAACGGGCTGGCCACGTGCAAATCAAGCACCAGAAATCCTGTGTTATTTCTCTAGCCCCCTATTCCCACCTTAAAAAATGAGATGAAAGTCATATACCATAACACTAATTACTCAAACTAAATCGGCAGTACGCACAATGCTACGTCCCTATTTCCATCTCTCTTTCCAATCTCCTGGAAAACACTTTCGTGAACTCCAAAGGGAAACGCCATCCCAACTCAACAGTTCACTCCTTGCTCCCACTTCCTCCATGCCTGTGGCAGTAACTGGTGAGTTTTCAGTCTCTCTGGACCTATCCACGTGTTTCCTTGGGCTTCCTTTTACTGTGGAAAATTATACATGACGTGAAGTGTGCCTACTGGCCACCCGTCAGAGTACAGTTCAGTGGCATTAAAAGCTTTCACAACGGAGCCAGGAAACAGAACAGTGGGCAGGGTGTGTGCTGGGCACGCGCCTGGGCTGGGTTTGATCCCGGCATCCTCAGGTCCCCCATGTATTGCTAGTGCAGCCTTGGTGGTCCCTGAGTCACTCTGAGTAGCTTTCCTCAACCAAAAGAAACCAAGAGTATCATTCACTGGGAATATTAGACTGAAATTCAATGAATATTAGACTGAAATTCACTATCATTCAATGAATGATAGTGTGTTGAATTCACAAGTAATGTGAATTCAACACACTATCATTCATTGGAAGTATCAGACTGAAATTCTTCAAAAAACATGAGTAATGTGTATTCAAAAAAAGAGTGAGAATATCCCAATCCTGCGTGTCTTTACTACCGTGGAAGAAGCGACCTGGGGCCCGACCGAAGACGAGCCTGAGGTGTGTCTCAGACCCTCTGGGTTTGGTCCATGGAGACCTTCACCGCGTGAGGAAAGGCCAGGCTCCCTTCTAGAGCAGCGGCACCATTTGACAAGGCTTCCTTCAGGGAACAGAGTTCAAATCCCTGCACCCCCTCATCAACACATGTTCTTTCCCGGAAGACACTCATGTCCTGGGCTGGCAGTGACAGGAGTAAGGCACGTGCCTTGCACCCACCCTGCTCCAGCTCCCGTGCTGGGTCCCCAGGTCCTCTCCCACCCCAAGTACAAAACCCTTTTGCCCAGCCTTGCAGCTGCGACTGAGCACTTAGTGGTTTTAAGTCCCATTTGTCTGTGGACTGATAATTCTGATGAGCATCTAATTGGCGATGCTTTGGCACACACCTGTCTTTGGGGAGTCCATCTATTAAATCCATTGCCTCATAATGAATTGGGTAGAGGTCACTCCCCCTCCGCCCTTAAATCTTGGGTTGGGTTGTAGAAATTCCTTATGTATCCTGGATGTCAACCTCTTATCAGATAGAGAACTAGGGGTGGATTTCGGGTAGGCTGCACCTTCCAGAATTCCCTGGGCCTCGCTGACTCGCTTTCCTTATTAGCACGGCTGGCTCCTTTCTTTTTTTAGCACCCCCAGACCTATTAGAGCCATAAGAACACAAGTCCAGGGGGCTGGAGAGATAGGTAGGGCATTTGCCTTGCATGTGCCAGGTTTGATCTCCAGCATCCCATATAGTTCCCCATACAGTGCCAAGAGTCATTCCTGAGCACAGAGCCCTGAATATTGCTGGGTGTGACCCTCCGATGCCCCTGGTCCCCCAAAAGAACACAAGTTCAGGTTCTCAAGACCTCCCTCCTTACAGGGGGTGAGGTGGGGTGTAGTTTTCATCTGGGGGCAGAGGAAGAACAAAGAATCTGGAGAGGGAGAGGGTCTAGGTGTTGTGGGGGCTGCCCAGATCTCCCCAACAGGAAGGGACCTCAGGCCTCCATTGACGAAAGCAGCCAACTACAGTTAGCTTCCTCCAGGATCTGCTCCCAGCCCCAGGGACCTGCCCCCAGCCAAGACCCCCTCCCTCGTGGGGGCAGAGTCTGCATCCAGTAGCTGGCATCCAGGCTGCCACCAGGGGCCTGGTCCCGTGTACAGTGCCCTGAGCCATGGGCCAGCCCGCCCACAACTCACCGAGGAACTGTCCGAGGACTTTGGAAGGTGAAACCTCCTGCTGCTTTGTCCTGCCCCTCACCCTCAGAGGTCCCCGGTGCCTTCTCTCGACCAGTTGGGGTCCAAGGGAGCAACATCTAGGCATGTGACTCGTGCTGGGCTCTGTTGGTTGGGGTACTCAGTCACACGGCTCCAGCCCCCAAGTCACCCAGCACCCTGGGGTGACAGGGGCCTCACCTTGGGGAGGTCTTAAAATAGGAAGGGCTCAGCCTCGCAGGGAAGCAGCTGGCTGCATGGCGCTGCCTTTGTCTCTGAGCTATACTTAGGCCCATCTGGGTACCCATAATTACCTCTCATTAATACAAGCCTCATTGCCCTCGTGGAAACGTGGGGGACCAGCAGAGCTGCTGTCTCTGGGGCAGCCTCCCTGCTCTCTGGGGCCTCTGGGTCTGTTCAGAGTGGGGGGGCCTCGCTTTCCCTCCCCTACTGGTGCTAGAGCTTGAGCTGATGTGGAAGCACGGGGGAGCTAAGCAGACATGGCCGGGTGGCCGGGAACGGAAGCCAGTAAGGCTCAGGAAGACGCAAAACCCAATAGGCTGCACCATTTCCTTAGTCTAGAACGTCCCAAGGGTCCCTCTTCCCTCTCAGCTCTAATTCCTTCATGTGATAGTCAAGACCCTTACTGGTGTCACTCACAGCCTCCTCCGGACATTGCCTTTCACGTTTCCCTTCTTCCCAGCCAGCCTCTTCCCTTAACCCTGCCCCAGTTTGGGGTCTGAGTGATAGGACAGCAGGGAGGGCGTTTGCCTTGCACATGGCCAACCTGGGTTCGATCAAGGCATCCCATATGGTCCCCTGAGCACCGCCAGGAGTAAGCCCTAAGTGCAGAGCCAGGAGTAGTCCCTGAGTATCACCAGATATGACCCAAAAAAGCCAAAAAACAAAACAAAAAAACCAACAACCCAACAAAACAAAACAAAAGTTCCTTCTTTTTCCTAGTCACATATTCCAATGTGGGGCTCCCAGAGAGGTTGGTTTCATTATGGAAGAGAAGGAAGCAGAGAGCCCTGCTCAGGACTGAGCGAGCCACAGAGGGGCATGCGAGAGCGAGTGGAGTGATGAGGGCTGGGAAGGAGGTGGGTGGAATATTGGAACATTCTGGACATATTCACAGCTGTCCCTGGAGGGCACAACTGCTGCCTCAGGCCGGGAAGGGAAGACGTGTGTCAGGGAAGGGTGGGCTGGGCGAGGGGTGAGCAGAGAGGAGCAGGTGGGCTCTTCTGGGGCTCTCACACCCCCTCCCCCACTCGTGTCCGCACCTGCTCCCTTTCGGTGGGCTTCTCCTCCTCTGACCTCCAAGCTCGAGACCCACCCGGTGCTGTTCGTTGCTCTCCACTCTTTCTCCTGCTGATTTCATCGAGACGCGTGGCTTTAAGCACCACCTAGATCTGACAACTCCTAAATTTACATCTTCCGCCCAATCTCCTCTCAAACACCAGACTCAGATCTCCGACTGCCTTGCTGACATCTCGCCCTGGATGGCTGACAAATCCCACATCAAACGCCTGGCGCCCGCCCGGCCCAGCCCACCCTGTTCCTCCTGTGCTCAGCCCCGATTCGGCCCCAGTTCGGGTCAGAACAGTGCCAGGCTCCTGCCGCTCAGGTCCGAGACAGGGCAGGGCAGGTGAAGGAACTCAGTGGGAGAGCGCCGGCTTTTATGAGTGAGGCTTGGATCCCCAGCCCTGCAGAAAGAAAATACGACCAAAAAACGATCCCGGAGAAACGTCCTTGAGTCCTCAGATCCCTGTACCCCCTCTGCCCATCCAGTTCAAGATCAAATCCTTCCAGAGGCCGAGAGATGGCACAGAGGGTAAGGCACTTACTTGCCTTGCATGTAGCTGACTCTTGATTCAGTGCCCAGAACCGCATTGGAGCACCACCAGGAGTGATCCCTGAGCACACAGCAAGCCCTGAGCATTGCCGGGTGTACCACTTTTTACCCCCAAAAAACCCCCAAATTCTGGGCGTCAGCATTGCCAGGGGTCACTCCTGAGCACAGAGTCAAGAGTAAGGCCTGAGCACTGCTAGGTGAGGCCCTAAAACAAACATATAAAGAAGATCTAGTGTAAATCCCAGGTCAGTCCGGGAAGGAAAAGGGGGGTGGGGGAAGGAGCAAGTCCTGCCTAAGTGACTGCTTCGACCTGCCCAAGTCCTCCCAGCCCTACCTGACCGCCCCACTGTAGGCCGAGATAAGACGTGAACAGTGTGTGGGTCTGGCTAAGGACTGGTACGGGCTGATTTTTGTTTTCCAAGTGCAGAAATAAGTAACACATTTTTCCCTATGGGAGGAGATAAAGCATCTCTGTGGGGCTCAAGTCACGGGTCCTGGGGCTCAGGGCTGTGGGGGTGGAGCTGCCAAGCTGCCAGGCCCCCTCTTGGCCTGCCTAGCTGCCAGGTCCCAGGATCTTCTGCCTTGACCACAGCAACCTCATTCCGATGGATTCAAGGTCCGAACTGTTCCCAGCTAACGAAGTCGGTGTCCATAGCAACTGTTTGAAAAGCCTGACACTCAATCAAGTGGTTGTTTGGTCAACAAGACACAGGCGTGGGCTCACACGCGCATCCCCAGCTGCAGAGGGTGAGCCTGGGCCCCTCGGCACCCCGCCTGCATGCCTGGCTGCCCAGGCTCGCCCGTCTACAAGCTCTGAACACAGGGTTGAGGAGGCAGCTCCTCTGACGCGAGGGGGCTCAGGTCTGGGGGAAAAAGGGACCCAGTGGGAGGCAGGACTGCCCACCATGCCCTGCCCAGCCCTGGTGAAGTTTGGAGGGTCCAGGGCCCCAGCTTGGCACTCAGTTTTATCTACCAGCTGAGCAAGAGAACCAGTGATAGACTCAGCCACTCAGGACAAGGGGGCAATCAAGGTAGAATCACATGCCTGGAGAGACCAGAACAGGGGCGAGGCCCACGGCACAGAAGCGCATGCCTCGCATGTCTGAGGCCCTGAGTTCGATCCCCAGCACCACCACACGTCCGCTCCCTGCCTCCAGCATTGCTGGTGTTTCTCTTGCGGTCCTTGTTTTTCACGGTGTTCAGCTCATCCCCGTCTGGTGTCTGCGGCAGACTCAGCTGGGCTCTGTCACCTCCGCAGGTGACGCTCCCTATCTGCTGCGTCTGAGTCCCTCTGGGGCGCCCGTTCACTTGCTTCTTTTACTTACTCTTTGGGGTTTTTTTTGCCACACCAGTGGTGCTCAGGGCTTACTCCTGTCTGTGCTCAGGGGACCCTATGGGGTGCTGGGAGTCAAACCCAGGCCTGCGCGTGCAAGGCAAGCGCCCTCCCCACTGTACTATCTCTCGGCCCCTCTCGGCCTCTGCTTTGAAAAGTCCCATCAGCCCCTCTTTGGGATCTGTGTAGGGATGAACACGCATCTCTGCACTCGAGGGCTCTGAGTGAGGGAGGCACAATCAGCAGCGGACGGATGGATGTGTTGTCAGTGTTTGAGAGCAGGGAGCAGCTGGAGGGAGCCGGGGATGTCTCTCGCTCCTCTCCATGTCAGGGTCCCACACAGGCTGGTCAGGTGTATCGATCCGTTCCCCAGAACCTCCACACACTCTCCCTGGTCATGTTCAGCTTCCCTACCTTGCCAGCAGGGGGCAGTAAGTCCTACTCTGATTTCCCTTGACAGGAGCCAGGAAGCCAGTGACCCCTGAGAAGGCCCCCCAAACCCCCACAGAGCCATATATGTGATGTGAACATCTGAACAGGGTGACCTATGCCTGTCCAGGAGGCCTCAGTGGCCGGTGGCCATTTTCCTCCCTGGCGTTATGCTCTGAGGGCTTGTACAGCAGTCAGGCCCTGGCCAGGTTCATTCCCTGCACCATTAAGGTCACCAGAGCATGGCCACGTCCTAGAGTTGAACAGCTGGTCAGTCAACGCAGTATCAGCAGGAGTGACCCCCAGGCCCCTGACCACCTTCTCCGAAAGCATCAGGGCTGAGATAAGGACTCAGAGCCGGGTTTTGCCCCTGTGCACCCCCAGGCAAGTCTAAGGAGGTGCCTCTGAGTGATGTGTCAGGGCTCAACATTAGGGGCCCAGCCGGTGGGGCCAGGGCAGCCACATGAAGGAGACGAGGTGGGGAGGGGGCCTCGCTTAGATGACGCATGCAGGAAGGAGCAGAGGACCGAGGGCTCAGGCAGAGGCGACGAGATCTGGTGTGAACTGCTTCCCAGGACTCGCCCATCGCGGGGAGCACCTGAGTTGGGGGGCTGAGGGTGATCAGCATGGTCAACCCCAACCCCGAATACCCCCACCCCTGGCTTCACCAGGGCTCAACACTTGGGAGCCCAGGCGCCTCTGCCCAGCTCCGCCGGGCAGGGCAGCAGGAGGCAGAGAAGTGACTGCCACACTCAGCCTCCTCCTCTCCTGAAGCCTGGTGCGGCGTGACCTTGAGCCTCTTATAGACCTTCCGAGCCTGTGTCCTCACAGGACGCCTCAGAGTCCACGGCCAGCGCCCTGCAGGGTGCCTGCTCCAGTGAGGGGCCTAAGAATACCTGCTGTTGCCAGTGGAGGAACTGAGGGTGCTGCGGAAAGTCGGTGCAGGCTGCAGACAGGACTGGCTTTGCTGGAACTGCACAGTGCATTGGTGGGTGCTGGGGATTGAAGCCAGGTCTCAGGACTCCTGGGCCAGTGCCTCGGGGGTCCCGGGGTGGGGGTTGTTGGTGGTGTCCCAAACTACAAGAGCTGGTGGTGTGCTAGGCTGTGGACACTTTCTAACGAACGCTCACCTCTCTCTAAGTATACCCTGAACCTCCGAGATCAGAACAGTGTTGAACATTGCATGAAACAGAGAGAATGAAGTGTACCTTAAATGTCATTTCTGGGGGGTCAGAGAGCTAGTTGTGGGGGCTAAGGCGGTGCTGCGCATGGGTCTTCTCCAGTTTCATTCCCAGCATAGTATACTGCCCCTCTACCCCCACCCCCGCCAGCCCTGCCAGGTGCGATCCCTGAGCAGAAAGCCCTGAATCTCGCGTGTGTGGTCCCAAGGCCCCCAAATAAACACATAAGACGGGAACTATTTCTGGGGCTGAGAGAGAGGGCAGGAAATTAAGGCTCTTGAGAGCAACCAACCCAGGTGTGACTACCCCCATACCCGTGAGTGCCAAAGAGAGGGGCACATGCGCACTGCAGACGTTGCCCATTCTGCCCATCAGTTCCTGGGGGCACTGGCCTCCGTCCGAGCCCCCGCCTGTGGCCTCTGCCCACGAAGCTTACCCAGATTCAAGAATACGGGCACAGGACTAGGGCTCTCTGCCTTCTCGCTGTGGAAGGTTCTGCTGGTGCCCGCCCCACTGTGCCCTACCAACCAGGGCCAGGACCTGCCCGAGGCCACGCAGCAGGGGAGGTGAGGGGGTGCCAGGGCTCCGGCCTCCTGACTCTGCACTCGCTGCTCCCCGTGGCTCGGCCTGCAGAGTCAGCAGACAGGACACCCTGGGCCACGCTGGGCAGTGGCGCTGCCGCACAGGAATGGGTTTTGCTGACACAGGAACGCCCCCGAAGCTACTCTGGGGTGGACGGGGGGAGGGGGCAGCTGACCTCGCTGCAGAGCTGGTGCTTGGCCGTCCAGGGGAAGCTCTGTGGTCACACCAGGATGACTCAGGGTTGCGCAGGGCCTGGAGGGGGCCCATTTGCTGTCAGGGTTTCAGGGGTCTGGAGCACCTTGTCTTACTTCAGGCGGTCACCACCCACATTGCCACTTTCTCACTGTGGAAGAGCCGATCCTCTCGTGAGTGGCCGTGGGACTAAAAGGACAGTATCTGCTCCAGCAGCCTGCTAAGGGAAAGGTGCCAGAGGAGGGGCCCACGTCTTGGGTGGTATCGGTGTGCTGTCTCAAATTGGCAAATGAACAGAGAGTAGCCTGGTGGTTGCCGGGGAGTGAGCTGTGAGTGTGTAACGGGAGGCTGTTTGGGGCGATGAAGGAGTTTTAGGAACACAGGTGAAGGCTGCAAAGCACTGACAGTACAATGTACTTAAAGCTCAGAACTGTACACGTGTCATGGCTGAAGGGAGGTGGAGGGGAAGAAGAGGAGAGGAGGAGGAGGAGAGGAGACCCTGACCACTGCCAGGACTGACCCCTGAGTACAGAGCGAGAGGAAGCCCTGAACACAGCTGGGTGTTGTCCAGCCCCCAATAAATCTCGAGGAAGAATGGAAACAATGTAGATACTTCTGTAGGAGCTGTAGGCCGGGCGCACCCACCGGCTCTGGGACTGAGCCTGGGCTCCTGCAGGCAGCGCGTGTTCCAGCCATGAGTTCCCCCTCGCTGCCCCCGCCCATCACTCTTGCAGGATTCCATGCGGACAGGAAGGTCCTGCACAGAGCTCCCGGACGGGGTTGGAGGTGCTCAAGTGAGAGCAGCTGGAGCCAGGTGGGGACCAGAAAGAGCCAGCAAGGTCTTTCTGCAGTCAGCAGGAAGGGACGGAAGTACTTGGACAACGGGGAGGAGGCAGGCTCAGGGCCAGCAGGGAAACTGAGGACACTGGTGGAGTGAGGATAGTGGACACTGGTGATTCAATTAAAAAAAACTTAAAAAAGAAAAGACTTGGGCTGTAGCGTAAATTTGCTGAGTGCAAAAACAGTCTCATACACACTTATACACACACACTCACACCTTCATCACACACATCAAACATGAACTCACAAATACATATTCACACATGTACACTCACACACATTTACACTCACATTCATTAACTCACACTCATACAGACATACACTCACACACACATACTTGCTTTACAGGTACCGTCTCAGAACCCTCCAATCACCCTGAGAAGTGCTCTCTACCTCAAACCCTATCAGCCAGACGAGGAATCCATGCGCAGAGGGAAGTACTTACCCAAGGTCACCGGTGGCATGTGGGGAGCTGGAATTTGCACCCAGGGGGTTGGTTCCAGAGTCCTGGCGTCCCCTCACCATCTTGAACCACCTCAGCCCCAGCCATCGGCTGGGGTGGGGGTGAGGGGCAAACAGAGTGTCAGGAGAGGTCACGGAGGCTTTCACCTCCAGGCTTTCTGGCCTCCCAGCTCTAGTCAGAGGTAGGCCACCTGCCACGGTCTGTTTCCCGGCCCCACTTGAGGGACTGTCCTGGAAAGTCATGCTGCCAAGAGGCAGAACAAAATGGTCAAAATGCAGCGATCATCAGAACCTTTAATTCAATTCCTATGACATTTTATGGAGCCTGTTCTGTGTGACTCAGATGGTTCCCAGCCCTTTAAGAGCATGTGGCCAAGTGCAGGAGGCAGAAATACACATGGCAAGTAGACAGCACATCAAATACATTCCTGGAACTGTCAAAGCTGGCGTGTGCAGTCTAGTGAAAGATGGGATTAGTACTCCCTGGGGATCCTGGAGAACTTCCTGAAGGAGGTGGCATTTCAGGTCAAGCTCTGACGACAAGCAGGATTTTGAACAAATGAAGGTGTAGGGAAGGACATATCATTAAGAGGAAAAACTACAGCCCAATCAGGCGACTGATGGAGGGCCATGGGGGGACAGCAGGTTGTCCACAGGTGAGGGTGAACGTTAAGAGGAAGGGGGAAGCAGACGCTGAATGATGCTTGTGTTGGGGGACCACACCTACCTGACAGTGGCTCTGCACTCAGGAATTATTCCTGGTGGTGCTCGGGGACCACATGGGATGTTGGGAATCGAACCCAGGTCAGCTGCCTGCAAGGTAACAGCCTTCCCGCTCCGCCCCAGAAGTCAGATTATGGAGGATCTGAGTGCTTCATGGCCTCTGTGTTGAAAATGTAGGTCACGGGCCATGAAAACAGGTAGGACCTAGAAGACTCTGGTCCCAGCGATCCACTTCCAGGAGTGTCCAGCCTCCTTTAGGTACCCCCTGTTGGCCTTGAGCCTCGCTGCAGTAGCTCCGACAGTCTCCCTGGGCTGCTCCTTCCCTCGGGCGCTTTCCTTAGTCCCATGGGATGGTTTCTGTGTCTCCTCTTGAGATTCCTGGGCGAAGGTCTATTCTAGCCTGCAGGTTCCAACATGTTATGCCAACTCTGGGATACTCTCCTACCCTGCTTTCCTCTTCTCTCATTTTTTTGTTTCTGGACTACACCTGGCAGCGGTCAGAGACAATTCCTGAATCTGTGCTCAGGAGTGATGCCTGGAGTATGCTGTGGGGACCCTATTTGGGGTCAGGTATTTGAACTGGAATTAGTGGGACACAAGACTAATGCCCTAACCCTTGACCTATGTTCACAGTCCTGTCATCACCCACTTTAACAAATCCAGGTGGTGCATGGGGATCTTTTGTAACCCTATACTCACAGAAGTCTGAAAACAGCCCCAGCATCACACAGGAGACGGTATAAATCAATTAAGAGTTGATGTGCTGTGGAATATTATGCAGGCGTGAAAAGGGTAAGATAGCTCTATTTGCTGAGATGTGAAAGCTCTGCACAATATACAGTTAGTAAAAATCCCATGTCGGGTCATGAGATATGTCTGGCGCTGGATTATCTCAGTAGAGACTCCCCCTACCTCACCATGGACAGGATTTGAGTCCAACTGGGAGGAGAAGCACAGTGAGACAGTGGGAAACAAGGAAAGGTGTAGCAGGGCATATTCCTGAGTCACAAGCACCCACTTTGGGCCTTCTGGGAAGCACCATGCAACAAGGCTGACCACACCCCCCGTTTCCCCACCAAAGGTCAAAGGAGCATGGCAGGTTTTTCTCAACCATCTTCCATATGGGCCGAAGATTTATGATGGGGGTGTTATCAACTCCCCAGAACGTCTTCCCTTTCCGTGCAGGTGGAAAGTGAGCTCTGAAGGGGAGAGCTGCAGGTATTCTAGAAGGAAGCATTCAGCATGAACCAGACAGCGGATCTGATGCCCGGGAAGGGCCAGGCACCTTCTGCGACAGAACACAAGCAACTGTCTGCATGGTGCCAAGTATTATTCACATCTGCTCACCTGCAGACGGGCACCCAAAGGCTCGGAACAGGGTGGGTGGAGGGAAAGTCGCAGAGGACTCTTTACTACGCGTCTTTAGAATTAAAAGGGGAAGCTTTTTTATTTTAATTTGGAAATAATCTTCAGCTTATTCCAGGTTGCAAAAGAAAGTACAGAGAGTTCTATAACCTTCACCCAGTTTCTCCCAAAGTTAACATTTTACATAACAATGGTACATTTGTCAAAACCCAGACATGAGCGGTACATTAATGGTGCATTACCATGAACCCAAGGCCAGACTTTCTTCGGAGCTCACTGATTCCATTAATGTCCCTTTCTGTTTCGGGAGCCAGCCAGAGTACCACAGGGCCTTTCGTCTTTAGAATTCTGATCTAGGCAGATATATTATCTACTCCAAAAAAAAATTATGAAAAAGCAATAAACGGCAGGCTCCTGGGAGCCTGGAAGGCGCTCGGCAGGCTGGAGCTGGGCGTGCTTCTGATGGAGCCTGTTTCCTGCCTGAGGGCAAGAGGTGAGCCGGGGCCGGGGGCGGGGAGCAAGACCTTGGGCTCATACGGGGTTCGGTTCCCCTGGCACAGGCATCTGGGGGGGTCCCTGCTATCTTGAAAACAAGGGAAGGATGGATGGTGCCCTGGGCATGCACCCGACCTGCCAAAGGATAGGACTGTCTGTGGGTGCGAGTGTAGTCAGCTGGGCTAGTGATCCCAGAAGTTACCCTCGCCCGTGATGGGGGAGCTGGCTGGGGGGGTCCTGCCTGCTGACCCCAGCGGCATTAGTACTCTCAGCGGGATGTTCTCAGTGCCCATGGTGCCAACGTCCTTTTCTTCCCTGGTCTCCCCTGCCACCAAGTGTTCTGGCCTCACCCATCAAAGACCTCCAGTCTCTGGGGCTCTAGGATGCCCCCCAGGGGGAGCCCCTTTGATTCACTCCTTGCTCTGTACTCCCACTTCTCAGCAGCCTCCTTCCTGGAATTCACACCGATGGTTTGGGGGTGCACACGGCCCAGAAGTTTACTCTGCCCAGGCACCACTGTTTGTTTATTTGGCGTCTGGGCCACACTCAGTGGTGCTCAGGGCTTAGTCCTGACTCTGCTCAGAGATCACTCCTGGCAGGGCTTGGGAGACCTGGGATCGAATTTGGGTCAGCCATGTGCGAGGCAAATGCCCTAATCACCTAACCGCCTCTCCAGCCTATCACTGTATCACTGTATCACTGTCTTCCGTTCATCATCGATTTGCTCCAGCGGGCACCAGTAACATCTCCATATGTCCTGTCTCATGCAAGTAGAGCCCAAGGGCATCTGCTTGCTCCAGGAAGATAAAGAGCCTCAAACCATTCCATCAGGTCATGGGAATGAGGTCTATAATTGTTACTGGTATCTGGCATATCAAATACGACACGGGTAGCTTGCCAGGCTCTGCCGTGCGGGTAGCATACTCTTGTAGTCATCTCAAAATCCAGCATTTATTGATGAACCGCACGGCATGCGGCTGCGGAGCCGGGCTGTGATAGGCTGGTCTGCTGGGTGGAGTTCTGACGAGGGGGAAGTCCGGATGCGGAAAATGGAGGTCCTCATGGAGTGGGGGTTGTCTGGCTTGTTGTGAGGCTCTGCTGGGGTGGCGGGCCAGGGCTAGAACCTGCCACCCCTCCCGGGCACCTCATGAGCGGCTGGGCACAGTGAGAGCCAGTAGCAGCTCTGCCCCATGTCTACAGGGACCACATTTGAAAGAGGAACAGCAGAGAGTCAGGAGGAACAGCAGAGAGTCAGGACCACTCCTGACAGACGGACCCTGCTGCCCAGGCCCCCAAACACTGCTGGGGAGGCAAAATGCCAGAGAGAGAGTCAGGTGGAGCTGATGGGAAACGAGGGTATATAAGACGGAGTATGAAAGCAGGAGCTCAGGGCGCAGCACATGTTCCTCCCCCCCCCCCAGCCCCAGCACTTCTCTTGGGTCCTCCGTAAACGGCCTGTCCCCTCCCTGCAGGTGGGTGCGGAGCGCCATGGTAACGCTCAGGCAGCCTTGCTGTGTCAGAGCACTCTTGGCACTTAAGCAGATACCGGCGCGTTCCCTCCCACGGCCCCAGGAGGCAGTTGCCGAGAATTCTGTGGGTAGGGATGAGACAGAGGCACCCCCGGCAAGGGCCTGGCCTGCAGTCCCACTGGCTGTCTGCGGGAGAGCTGGGATCTGAACCCAGTCCTTAGCTACTCTCCCCTCTACCTTCTTCACCTCACGGTTCTGAGACCCAGGGGCAGCGTCTGCCCCCAACAGTCCCTCGGGAGGGCATCGGTGTCCTCTCTCAGGCCTGTGTGTCTTTTCCTCCACTCCCCCACCCAGCTCGTCAGTGGTCCCCTCGGGCGCTTCTCCCTCGGGAGCCCTGGCATAGGGGGTGCCCAGAGCACCTGGACGCAGCACCCGCGGTCACAGGCTGCCAGGGGCCCGAGAGGGCTCCCCCACAAGGTGGGAGCGAAGTTTCCTCGTTTTTGTTTTTGCTGCATCCATCAACAGATATTTGTGCATACGTGCTACGTGGGGGTGCTGCTCCCAGAAGAGCTGTCTGGGCCTTGGGGGCTGTGGGTGGCACCAGCATCGACCTCTGTTCCCCTTAAACCTCTCCACCTCCTCACACTGGCTCCCCAGGAAAGCCCTCAGGGAAAGTCCCAGGGAGGGCAGTGGAGGAGTTTGGGGCCTTCTATGTGGGGTTTGGGGCCCTGAAATGCCCTCTCTGCCACTCAGCCGTCACGGCGACCTGGCAATGGTAGATCCTGGTCCTCTCCCTGGATTGGTGAGAGGCTGCCCCGCATCCCCAACAGGCTCCGGGGCCCTGACAGTCTGGGAAGGCCAGACATGGCTGATTAGAGGCGGCCTTTTCTATCTCCGCTCCAGGTAAAGTCGGCCTCTGTGTTGTTCAGACACACAAAACAGCTTCCCGTGGCAGGGGACAGAGGCACAGCCTGCCACCAGTCCCAGGAAGGAGCTGGGCACAGGCCACCTGGCCTTGGGCGAGCCTCTCCTGATGATGACGGAACCTCTGGATGGATCCCTGAGCTGCTGCGCCCGTCCAGATCAGCCACTTCCAATCTCCTGACCCAAGGGAACCACAGGCAGTTGCCTTCCGGAGAACTGGCTCATGCAGCAACAGGCAACCGACGCAATCCTGTCCAGGAGCTGCTTCCGGGAAGGGAGGGAAGCTCTTCCTTACAAAGCCAACTGCAGCTGACCCAGGTTTGATCCCTGACACTCCCACATGGTTCCCTGGGACCCGCCAGGGAGTGATTCCTGAGTGCAGAGCCAGGAGCCAACTCTGAGCACCACCAGGTGTGGCCCCCCAAACCAAGTAACAGCAAGAGAGAGCACAGACCGTCCTCCTCTGCTTCTGCCCTAGGGGCCTCCTTCCTCTGGGTTACAGAAGACATAAGCTATCTGTCAGGGACACACACACACACACACACACACACACACACACACACACCATGTCCTCTCTGGGCCTGTCCCGAGACATCAGATACCCCTCTTTCTGTCTGCTGCTTTTTCAGAGGACAAGACCCCGCTTCCTGTCCATTCTGGGCTCTCTAAGCCATGGTCCAGGTGATTCCAGAGAGGCGCATCCACATGGCAGAACTGTGACTCCAGCCTCCTTCGGGTCCAGGTTTGAACATGGGCCACCCGCTGTACCACCTGGAATAAGTCACTCCCCTCTCTGCGCTCTGGGTCAGGCAGGGTGTCACAGAGTTACCGGACGGAACCCAACGGAGCACTGTCGGCGCGGTTTCCTGGAGGAGCCCCCAGCAGTCCCGGCTCAGTCCACAGGCAGGAAGGAACCTGTGCAGCAGGTGAGTGGCGGCCCCGAGAGCCGACTCCAAAGGAGCTGAACCCTGGTGGAGGGCGGCCCCAGGCTGGAGGCGATCGCCGCAGAGTTCCACGGGTGCTTGGGGCCCTGCTTGTGGGAGCCCGGAAACAGCTTCCCACAAACAGAAGCAGCATGAAACCCACCTCACACTGCGCCCCGCGGCTGTCTCCCGGCTTCCTTTCACTTTCTGCCCGGAGTCCCCGGCTCCGACCACACGCTCTTCCCTGCTCCCTACACTCACGAGGCACTGCTGGGCCTCGGTGCCTGAGGAACCCTCTGTCTGGAAGATCGCCCCTCCTCAGGCGTGGACCTAGATGCCTCCTGCCCCAGAGGCCTTCCAGAGCCCTCCTGGAGGTGCACCCTCTTTCTCCAAAACAGCAGCCTGCCCGCTCTGTGTGCCTGCGACAGGCCAATCTCTGTCCAAGGTGGCCTTTGTCTGCATGTTGGTGCCTGCCCTTTCGCCCAGGGGTCTCTGGGTCTGGAGTTCAGGGGTGGGAGGCCGGCCTGTCTGGTTCTCTGTTATGTCCCCTACATCACGACATGCTGGCCCAGCAGTGACACCGTGACTGTTGTTCAGAGGGATGTTGGTGGGTTTCTGAGGTGCCCAGAACTACGTAGGCAGAGAGGAGTAACATGGCAGCCGGCTCCCTCCTCCCTTCTGCAGGTAAGGCTGTGTAATATCCAGGAAGAAAAAAGCTCCCCACCAGGGCGGCCTCGAGGCACACACCGAGATTCCATTTCTCGGCTCTGACCCCCCACCCGCCCCTCCTCAGCCAGGATTGTCGACCCACCAGGGAGGCGACCGGATGCTGTTTGCTATTCTGCTCGGGACTGCTTGCAATGGAATAAAATATTTATCTGTGGCTGGAGCTTTGCGGAGGACATTCAGGATGGATCGTGTTTTCATGTGCCCATGAAATCTAATTGGATTCATGGAAGGATATTGGGCTTCTCGGAACAGACACATCACTTTCCCCCAGAAGCCGGGACCCCTGGCACCCTGGCTTGGCTGCAGGAAGTCTGACTGGCCGCACCAGGCGTGGCGGCTCTAGGGGTCTGAGGGGAGCGGGGGCTCGTGTCTCTGCGGTGTGGCCTGATTTCCCGGGGCTCTCAGCTCTTCCCGTAGAGAAAAGAAATTCCGTAGGAACAGACGACCTGTGTGCCCCCTTCCTCTGCTGGATAACCCCAAAGCCTCTCTGACCTCCCTTGTAGGCGTCAGTCCCGGCAGTGCCAGCCCTCCCCCTGCCCTATTCTCCTGTCTCAGGTGAGGCACTGGTCTCCCCTCACCCCCTTCAGCGCCCCAATGCCCGAAGAGACGAATCATTCTGGGCTCTACCCAGCAGGTTCTGCTTCTGCTTGCCCGTGAACAAAGGCTCTGGACCCCCAAGCCCCCACTGGAGGGAATGGGAGAGTGACGCCGGTCTTCCCAGCCAGCGCCCAGAGTTCAAGTGGCATCTTCTCTTCCTCCTTCTCTCTGGGTCTCCTACATGATGCCTGAGAGCCCCAAGGGACACTCCCAGCAACTCTGGCCCACCTGGTTGGGTGCTCAATGGAGGGACCCGTGTAAGGCTCAGCCTTGCGGTGTTGAGGACCACCAGGGCCATCACTGGTGCTCGGGGTCTCCTGACCTCACACAGCAATGCCTGGGGGCCATGTGATGCCGAATGCCTGGACTATTTCTCCAGCAGCACCCAAGCATCATTTTAATTTTTATTTATTTATAAGTATTATTGTTTTTCTGGGGGCCCTACCTGGCAATACTCAGGACTTCCTTCTGGCTCTGCATTCAGGGATCACTCCTGCTGGGGTGCTGGGGACCATATGGGGTGCGGGGGACCTTATGGGTACTGGGGAGTGAACTCTGGTTGGCCGTGCACAAGCCAAGTGCCCTCCCTACCTGCTCCTGCCCCTCATTTTAAGTTTTAAAATTCAATTTTGGGGGTGTCTCTCCAGTGGAGCTGGGGTTTACGGCTTAAGGGGCCACTCAGGCAGCGTGGGCTCTTACGATGCTGCTCAGGCCTGTGAGCTGGGGACCACCCAGGCCGGCCCAGGGGCCTTCAGGGCCAAACTCAGCGAGGCTGAGGGGATCATGTGGTATTGGGGATCAAACTGGGGCTAGTCTCATGCCAGGGATGCCCCCTAGGCCCTGTGCCGCCTCCCGGTGTTCCCGAGTGTGGTCCTTACAGCAAGTATTTGGTAATGCTCCTTTTACTACCCAAATGAAATTCACAGATACCATCTAACTACACCCATAGTCTAAAATAATGCGATGCCCTGAGAGAAATATAAGGAAGAAGCCAAAGGAACGTGATTTGGAGCACACATCATGCATTTGGGAACATACAACCCGGATGCTGCAGATCCACGCAGCTGGGGAGCGCGTCGGGCACAGACGCGTGGGGAGTCAGTGGCTCCAATCCTACAGGTGTGTGTGTGTGTGTGTGTGTGTGTGTGTGAGACTGTGATTCTGTGCGGGTGAGTGAACGCATGTGAGTGTGAGTATATGTGAATGGGTATGAGTATAGTGTGAGTGACCGAGTACGTGAGAATGAGCGTGTGTGATTGTGTGGAGAAAGTGAGTGCGTGTTTAACTATGAGTATGTGGTGTTGGTGGCTATGAGTGTATATATTGTGTGTGAATGTGTGTGATTTTTAGCATGTGTGTGTGAGTATGAGTGGGACTGAGTGTGAGTTTATGTGAGTGTGACTCTGATTGTGTGTGTATGAGTGTGACTGTGAGTGTACGTGAGTTTATGTGAGTGTGAGTGTGACTCTGAGTGTGTGTGAGACTGTTCTAAAACCTCACTAGCTACCTAAAGTTCTGGGCAAACAGGCTCACATCTCCCTTCCGGGGGCTGCCAGGCGTGCAGAGAAAACACTCAGTACGTGGATTTGGAAGCAGAGTGAGGGTCTGGGCTCAGGGATTTCAGTTTCTGTTGTTTCAACGGGACATCTGCAAGTCAAGGAGGACCAGGTGGGGCAAGTCTCCACCATGAGGGACGGCCAGACCCTCCCCGGCTCGCTCACTCAGCTCTTGGGGAAGAAACAAGGTCCCCAGGGGGCAGTGCAGCTCTCCTCAGAGCCTCTGCCTGTCACCGGCCACATCCCTGTCCCTGCCAGAGTGGCCACAGACATTTCTCTGAATAGAGAAGCCCTGGAACCCGCCAATTGCACTTGATTCAGCCCACTGGGACTGGCTCACGGGCTGAGCCCTGGCTCAGAGCTGAAATGGATCCTTTTTTTTTTTTTTTTGGGTCACACCCGCAATACTCAGGGGGTTACTCCTGGCTCTGCACTCAGGAATTACTCCCTGGTGGTGCTTGGGGGACCATATGGGATGCCGGGATCAAACCTGGGCCGGCATGGCCGGCCGCGTGCAAAAGCAAACACCCTACAGCTGGACTATCGCTCCGGCTCCCAATGGATCCAACTCTTACAAATATTAACTGAATTTGACAGAACAGAATGAAGGCTGCCCTTGTCCCAGGGCAGTCCAGCCCAGTTCCCTCCCCTGACCTAAGGGGGCTGCCCCAGGATGTCCCGAGTCTCCCAGCATTGGCCTGGCAACAACACACATACGCAGACACACCAGAGCTTGCCAAGCGCAGGGAGGCAGGCAGGGCTGTAGGTTATCAGACCCATTTTACAGAGAGGGAAACTGAGGCTCCTCTAGCGTGATTTGTCTCACTGAATCCAAGCCTAGTTATAGTGGGCCACTGCCACTCCCGCACCAGCCCTGGGAAGCGGCAGGGCTGTGAGCGAGAACGGTGGAAGTCAGTGGTCTGGCTGGTTTCAAGTCCCGACTCTGCCTCTGGGGGCTGGGTGGTGAGGGCAAGTTACTTCACCTCTCTGGCCTCTGATGCCTTCTGTGAGATAGAGGAGGAGGGCATCACCTCTGGGACCGCTCTAGGGGTTAGATGAGTCAGTTCCTGCAGAGAGCAGACTGGGCCCACAGCAGGCCTAAGCGAACGGCGGCTGAGCAGGCGACATCAGTGTGGCTGGGATTCTTACCATCGGCCATCTTTCCTGCCAGTTGACAGTTTTTTGTTTGTCTTTATGCCACACCTGGTGATGCTCAGGTGTTACTCCTGGCAGTGTGTGGGGACCATGTGGGACGCAGGAGACTGAACCTGGGTTGGCCGCCTGCAAGACAAGTGCTCTTCCCATTGTACTGTTGCTCCGGCCCCCAACATGGGTTTTCATGGCTGTATTGGTTGACTCCGGCCTCAGCCATCAGTCTAGGATTGATAAGTAACTATACAAGTGATATCATGCTCAGATGCAGATACTTCAGCCAGATTCACCAAAACTGCTGGACTGCCAGCAACTTCTCTCATGGTTTCCATTTGTTTCCACCATATCTCCGTCAAGCAGCTCTTTCCAACTGGAATACTCTTCCTGTCTTACCTCCCAAGCTAATATATCTTTATTTATTTATATTTTTGCTTTTTTTTTGGGGGGCACACCCGGCAATGCTCAGGGGTTACTCCTGGCTCTGCACTCAGGAATCACTCCTGGCATTGCTCAGGGGACCATATGGGATGCCGGGATCGAACCCGGCCGGCACAGGCCGCCGCGTGCAAGGGCAAATGCCCTACCCGCTGGGCTATAGCTCCGGCCCCAGAAGCTAATAACATCTTTAAGCAGCAACTGCTCCAAAAAGCCTTGCCTAAGTCACACAGGCTAAGTCAGAAGTCAGCTTTTTGGCTCCCACTGCCCTTGGTTCTTCTCTTAAACACGTCGGAATTGACATCCATCAAATCCTGACTCCCTGCCCCCGCCCAAATTAGAAAATATCCACTCTTTAACAAATACGCCAACGGGGAGGGCATTTGCTGTGCACGCAGTTGACCCAGGTTTGATCCCTGGCATCCCATATGGTCCCCAAGCACCGCCAGGAGTAATTCCTGAGTGCAGAGCCAGGAGTAACCCCTGAGCATTGCTGGGTGTGCCCCAAAAAAGTCAAAACAAAAACAACACAAAAATATGAAAAGCTGGCTCTGTTTGAGGCCATGTTAGAAAGACCATTAGTCTCAACAAACACCAAAGCAGTGGGTGCAGACATTCATTTTTCTTCCCTTAAAGCCAAACAGCAGTAACAAAAGATAACTTAAAATTGCCCATATGTTTGAAAAATTTAAATACATACTTCTAAATAATTCACGGATGGAGGAAAAAACCAAAAGCGAAATAAAAAAAAATATTTAGAGCTGAACAATAATGACAATATATCAAAATGTGTGGGCTGCAGCAAAAGCACCCGAGAAAGACACGGACAGCCTTAGGAGCTTATATTAGATGAGAAAAGAGGCTGAGAAAGTTCTTGGGTGAGCCTCCACCCAAGGAGACAGAAGGGCTGGGCCACGGCTCCGCAGAGATGCAGGGGACCCTGGGCCCTGGAGTGGGAGGAGGAGGGGGAAGCGGGGAAGGAGGGAGTGGGGGAAGAGGGGGAGGAGGAGGGGGAGGAGAGGCTACTCAGCCACCCAGGCTGGACGTTCAGTGCTCCAAGCCCGCAGTGCTGGGACACTAGCCGCACCTAGGGTCCTTCTGGGCTTCTGCCTGGGAGGCCACGTGGTCCTGGGGATCCCTAGACCCAGAGGTCATTTAAATGGGGCCTCTAAGGCTGCTGCCTGGCAGGGGCACAGTGTAGTGGACAGCAAGCACTGGGTCAGGCCACTGATGTGGGGTGGCAGGCCAGCCTCCGGGGCCCGGCACCTCACCTGCTTTCCTCGGTCACCTACAAAGCCGGAGTCAGACTCACGGTGTGGCCGCGAGGTCCCAAGCCATATGTGGGGGTGTCTGCCCAGAGCCGCCATGCATGGGGGTGAGACAGAGCAAAGCACATCACGTGATGGCAGCTGGCAGTGATCAGCGTGATTGTGGGAGGGTCCAGGGAGAGCTGGGGGAGAATGAGTGTATGTGTGGTTTTTGGGGGGCACTGTTGTGGGGACTGTTGGGGATGCTTCAGGGGACGGGGTGGGGGTTGTGTAGGGTGTCCAGCAGTGTGTGCGAACACGGGTGTGGCATGTATACTGTGAGAACGTGGGTACACAAACACACGGGGAGCCACGTGAGGTTGCGAGTACGGTGAGAGACCACGCTGGCGGCTGAGAGGTGTGAGGCCGTGTGCAGAGCCCGAGCAGGGGCGTGGTGTGGGGGGTGCCGGACATGATGAGCATGGGTGAGTGCAGCGGGGGAGGGCCCAGGGGCCGCGGGGCAGAGGGTGTGGGGCCATGTCCAGGGGGGAAGCGGTTCCAGCCAGGTAGGTACGGCCAGCGTCCCTCTTTCCTGCGAGCCTGCAGAATGGCAGGCCTGTCTGGGGAGGCGGCCCTGCAGCCCCAGCTCTCGGGAGCCAGAGCTGTGGTCGTGGGAGGTGTGGCAGGTGGAATGTGGGTCATGGAGAAGCGGGGAGGGGTGGCAGAGGCGAAGCAGCTGGGGTGGGGTGGCTGGGGGCGGCCTCTCCATGGAGACGGGTTACTCACGGCCACTGCACAGCCTGGAGGAGAGGGGCTGTGGAGCCGGTCCTGGAGGACAGCTGTCTGCTGGACACCCCAGGCAGAGGCTCAGAGCAAGCCCTCAATCCCAGGGTCCTACGTGCATGGGCCCTGTGGAACCCACAGGAACAGAGCACCGCACTGAGGGTCATTATCTCACGGAGGGAGAACAGGGCAGCAGTGCCAGGGGAGGGGGGGGAGGGGAGGAGGAGGAGGAGGAGGAGGAGGAGGAGGAGGAGGAGGAGGAGGAGGAGGAGGAGGCAGATCTAACACGTCAGGGCTGGAAGTCAGGGTTAGATAACGGGAGAGCAGCAAGGCGCTTGCCCTGTATCCTGCCAAGCCCAGTTTGATTCACGCTGAGCCACATATGGTCCCCGGGCCCCACCAGGGAGGCGACCTCCTGAGCACAGAGCCAGGAGCAAGCCCTGAGCAGTGCCGGGGTGTGCCCAAACCCCTCAGCCCCCTAGAAAGAGGAGAGAGTCAGATACAGCCTCTGGAGAGAGATTCTGAAGGATGGGCAGGAATGAGGAGGATGAGAAAAGTGTACGCACATGTGTCTGTGTGCATGTATGTGTGCATATGTATATGTGTGTATTCTGTCTTTAGCATACATGCATGTGTGTGCATGTACATGTGTACAGGTGTGTATATGTATGTGCACACATGCATATGTGTATGTATGCATCACTGTATCCTGTCTTCCCGTTCTCATCGATTTGCTCGGCGGGCACAGTAACATCTCCATATGTCCTGTCTCATGCAAGTAAAGCCCAAGGGCACCTGCTTGCTCCAGGAACTAAAGAGCCTCAAACCATTCCATCAGGTCATGGGAATGAGGTCTATATTGTTACTGGTATCTGGCATATCAAATACAACTGGGTAGCTTGCCAGGCTCTGCGCCAGGTAGCATACTCTTGTAGTCATCTCAAATCCAGCATTTATTGATGAACGGTGGAGCCGGGCTGTTAGGCTGGTCTGCTGGGTGGGTTCTGGCGGGGGAAGTCCAGGATGTGGGAAATGGAGGCCCCTGATGGAGTGGGGGGTGGTCTGGCTTGTTGTGAGGCTCTGCTGGGGTGGCGGGCCAGGGCTGAACCTGCCATCCTGCTGGGTGCCTCTGGTGGCTGGGCCAGGGGAGTCAGTAGTAGTTCTGCCCATGTCTGCGAGCCAGGGTAACCCCTGAGCATCGGTGTGCCAAAGCAAAAAATAAATAAATATGTATGCATGTATGTGCATATGCATGTATGTATGTATGTATGTATGTGTGTATGTGTGTGTTTTCAAAGCAGAAGAGTGTACAAAGGCTCTGAGCTGCCCCCTGTAAGGTGGACTGACTCAGGAAAACAGTATGATGGGACAGCAGGATGGGGACTTGGGGCGCGCCACCAAGGTCCACACTTTCCCTGGCGAGCACAGCAGGGGCAGGCCTTGAGAGGGGGTCTGTGAGTGGCTGAGTCCTGGGCCCTCCCTCCCAGCTGCCTCAGGTCTGGCCAAAGGCCAGGGGAGGACACAGTGGGAAGGTGCAGCAGCGGGAGGGTGTGGCGGGGAGGGGAGCAATGGGAGGGAGCAATGGGGCAGGAACCCAGGCACTGCTCATGGCTTCCATGGAGACCTCAGGTGACCACAAGCTCCAGAGTCCTGGGACCAAGGACCCCAGTGACACGCCTCTGACGGTGTCTCCAGCCTTGGCAGCTGCTCCCTGCTGCAGCCCCGCTCCATCCCCACCATGTCGTCCTTCACCAATGCCTACAGCAGGAGGCACTTCCCTCGCCTCCCTGCCAACCTGCGCCACCTTCTCACAAGACCCCTCCCCAGCGCCAGGTGCCCCTCCGCCTGCGTCCTCCATCCCCTGGCTAAGTGTCAGAGCACAAAGGAGCTACCCAGAGGCTCTTTCTCAGCCTGTGTTTTCTTTTCTTTTTGGGTCACACCTGGTGATGCTCAGGGCTTACTCCCGGCTCTGCACTCAAGAGTGACTCCTAGCAGTGCTGGGGGGCCATATGGGATGCTGGGGATCCAACCCGGTTGGGCGCATCCAAGGCAAACACGCTACCCGCTGAGCTATTGCTCTGGCTGTTTTTGAACAGACCAGGGCACTGAGGTGGGACAGTGGCTTGCCCAGGGTCAGACCAGCTCCACAGTCTTCTGACCGTGGCCTAGGAGGCCCAAGAAATGCGCAGTGGCTAAAGCACATGTGAGCTGCAAGCTCGTGCTCAGGGCCTGGCAGCTGTGCCCTCGCTGTCCCCAGAGCTGTCCCCCGGCTGCACCACGGGTGTGTCAGCCCCATTATACGGGGGTGACCCCACTTGTTTGATGTCTGAAGCTGTGTGAGCACCACAACCAGGAGCTGACCTTCCCGGGAGGTCCCTGGTGAGCGCCATCGCCAACTGCACCACAGGGTGATGGAGACTGTGGGCGTCACTGTGCGGGCAGCAGTGGGCACAGCTAGATGCCAAGTGCCTTATGCCGGGCTCCCGACCCACTCTGTGCCCAGGGCTCGGGGCCGGGGACGGCAGATGTTTCAAGGGAAGCATCTGGATCCGAGGGGCAGGAACGAAGGGAAGGACCTTTTCACAATTAAGGAGGCAAAGGTGAAAGGGTTGGGGGGGGGGGTGGAACAGGCTGTGAGCAGCACCGCAGGGGCCCGAGAAGCGCTGGCCGCAGGTGGGGGCTGCTGAGACCCTCTGAGCTTATGTAAAGGTGGCATCAGTAGGAAACCAACCTCCCACACGGCTGCCTGCCCGCCCTGGGCCGAGACCCCACCTGCCATGTGAGGTCAGGATGTGTTCAGGAGCCTTGGCAGGAGCTTCCAAAGGGCAGCCTTCTGGAATGTTCTGTCTTTTGACTCCCATTCCCAGGCAGCTTCCCTGCAGACAAGGACCCCTGCAGGCACTGGCGCAGCGCCAGAAGCACAGACGGTCTGGCCCTCCCTGAAGCCGCTTCCCGGCTGGCTAGTCAGGGCCAGTTTGGTCTGTCAAAGCCGGGCTGCTGGCCCCTGAGACAGACCAAGCGGGGTGCTCCAGCTGAAGTGCTGGCCTGCCCCTTCCCCTGGCCCGCCGCGGGGTCCTGGCTGGTGGGGAGGCGGACGTGGGCCCTCGGCAGTGCGTGTGGTTTGAAGTTTTGGGGGCTTTGGAGGATGAATCGAGCTGCTCTGGCCTTGGTCCCTGGGACAGGCTTGATGATGAAGGACATGGGTTTTATAAATATCTCAGCCTTCACCACACGGTGCAGGGAGTCAGACAGGAGGGGAGTGGTGGGGGCGGGGGTCCCCCGCTGTGGCTGTCCCTGTGGACAGGGTTTGAGGGCAGGAGGCCGGGCTAGCTGGGGCTCAATCACTGTCACTGAGGCCGGGGCCAGCTGGGCAGGTCTCTGAGACGGACCCCTCCGAGCACTGTGTGCTGGTGGTGGGGAGACACTGACCTTTATTCACGGGGTCTCCAGCAGTTCACTGGAACTTTTCATGTCATTAGCTACCAAACTATTTGTGTTTTCAGCTGCCAATCACTGGCCTGGGTCAGGATTCAGTCTGGGGACAGACAGGGCAGGGTGAGGGGAGCCCATGTGCATCCGGGACTGCCCCGGCTGCGGGGTCTCTGCCCGCGATGCTTGGCTCAAAACGCTCCAGAGACCCGCTGAGGCACGGCCCTGCACTGTACAAGAGGCCAGAAGTGCTGGCCCAAAAAAAAAGCCACATACACACTCGGGGCTGCTGTTGCGGGTCTGGGAGACAGACAGACAAACGCCTCCTCCGAGGACCCCTGCTCTTCTCCCACTCCGGGCTGAAGTCACTCCTCTGCCCCAGATTCATGCAGCTGAGCCCCCCTTTCGGCCTGAGCCCCATTTCTGCTCTGCTGACGACGGGAAGGTGTTTGCTGTCTATCTCCCCCTCCATCCTGGCCCCCTGCCGGCCCACAGCCTCAGGCCTGGGGGAGCCACAGCAGCACTTGCTGCAGGAGCAGCTCCGAGAACAGTGAGTCTGGGCCGGCCTTGGCCTCCTTCAGGGGCTCTGAGCCCTGCCACAAGTGTCCCCTCTCCCGTGTCTACCAGGAGGTTTCAAGGCCAACTCTCGGCCACGCAGGATCCGAGATAGTCTCATTTTTTTCAGTCTTCATTCCTCTCCTCCTGTCCTTTCTTGCTTATTTATGAAAGATGGGAGAAGAAAGAGGGACTTTGGAGCAAAGGAATGGGGCAGGAAACAGCCGAATGAGGCAGGGTAGTGAGCAAGGGTGCAGGCACCTGAGGATGATGATGGTGAGCGAGCGAGCGGGCATGTGGTCTGTGCCAGGCCGCTGCTAAGCCAGGGTCCAGCACTATTATTCCCCCTGCACGTAGGGCATGTGGGCGGGACACGTTACCTGTGTGGTTGGTGGGAAAGCAGAGACCAGCCACCAGTTCCAAGATACCTGCTGAGTAAAGCTCTGATGGGATCTGATTCTAAGCTGCCTCCTAGCTCCCTGCCTGGCCACAGATAACAGGGCTCACATGACCCGGGGACACAGGTCACAGGGATACAGGCCATGGGTCACGGAAGTCGAAAAACGCAGGCGCCATGGTCACAGGGGATGTAGACTATGGAGGTCACAGGTGACGGGGGTGGGGGCACAAGTCACGGGACACAGGTCATAGGGTCACGGGACAAGGGGATGCAGGTCTCAGGGGCCACAGGAGAGAAGAGCCACAGAACGTGGGTCCACAGGGCAAAGGGGCCCAAAGACGTGCCCACGGCTATGAATTCAGGCCCTGCTCAAGTTCTCAGACATTCCGAAGGAATGTTTTTGTTTTTGTGCCACATCCTTCAGTGCTCAGGACTGACCGCTGACAGTGCTCAGGGGACAGTGCTGGGTTGATCGTCGCGCAAGAAAAGTACCTGCCACGGAATACTGCTTCAGCCCTCAAATGACGTTTTTCCGTAGACCATCAGACAGATTCCAAGTACTCAAAAGGAGGCATCAGGGAAGCAGCCCAGTATGGGGGGGGGGGGCTCTGCGAGGCTGGGGAGAGGGGACAGAGAGCCACGGCCTGGGTCTGGCAGGGCCGCCCAGGGCACAGAACCGGCATGCTCGGTGGGATACCACACAGCCACGAAAAAGAACAAGGTCTAGTTCCACGCACCGGCCAGACTTTAAATAAGCACCTTAGCATCCATCAAACCTAACATTTACACCTTGAGGGAAATAAAACAACAGCCCTTCACAGCGCATCAGGCGGTGCATAAAAAGGCCGCAGAAGAAGCAGGGGATGGTTCTACTGGTGAGACAATGACCCAAGAAAGGACAAATCTTTCACAACTGCCGAGCAACGGACCCCCCGCCCCCACCCCGTCAACTCTCCCCATCCCTGTCCCGCCCAATCCCTCTCTCGCCGCATCCCTTCCTGAACCCAGACTCCCTGCTTCCACCCGCCACCCCTGCCAACACACCCGGCCTCTCCACTGCTCGGCCACAGCTGAGCCCCGGCGCCCCACATCCGCTCACTCTGTCTAAGCAGACCCAATCCTGGGCTTCCCTCTGGGCTCCTCTGTCGCCCCCTACCAGGCCCCCTGCAAATGCTGCCATGTCAGCTTGTCCAGTGGGAGGCGGTGGGCCCCCCCTGGCCAGGTTACCTTTGGCGGTCCTTTCAGCCCTGGGAGGGCAGGGCGGGACAGTGAGCAGTGTGAGAGCGGTGGAGAGCACCAGCAGGATGACACCAGCAGCTACAAGTCTGGAGCCGCCCGACAGGCCCCGGATGTGCCCACACAGGGGCAGCTCTCCGCGGCCATCCGGAGTAAGCGACCTGGTATCTATGTGACGAATGAGGCCCACGGAGGTTAACCTCCTTTCCCAGAGTCCCACAGCTACTCGGTAGGAGAGCGAGGATTCTAACCACGTGGGCCCCCTCAAGCTCAGGCACGGCAGGCTGCCGTCCCCTGGCCCAGGGACAAACATTGGCAGGTAGTGAATTCTCTAAGTTGAGGGCTGAGAAGGAAGCCGTGAACTGGCACCTGCTGTCTGAACTCAGTGAAAGCGTGGGGTAGCTGAGTTTGGCAGGTCCAGCAGCTGGAGGCCAGGGACAGCCCAGGGGTGAAGGCCTTGCACGTGGCTGACCCTGGTTCTATTCCCAATAGCACAGGTAGCGTCTCTTGAGAACAAAGCCAGGCTGACTCCCAAGCCCGGCAGGGCACGGTGCGACGCTCCAGCCCTCCCAAAGAAACGACAGGATCTCAGGGAAGCTAGTTTCCACACGCCCGTGACTGGCAGTTGGTTCTTAGGCCGAGCCCCCCTACCCTCGGAGTGACCTGGTGGAGAATTCCAGCTCTAGGTGTCACCGAAAACCATGGTTTGGGGTTTACTGCGGGCAGCTGAGCCAAGCAGGAAGAGAGCGTGCAAGAACAGTGAAGAGGCAATGAGGGGCTTGTCCTACCAGCGGTTCAGCCCCTCTAATGACTATTTTGTGAGGACTCTCAGCAGCAGGGACGGCCCCCAAGGGCATCTCTGGACCTTTTTTATTGCAACAATGACTAAGTTACTGGAGGGAGGGTCGCAGTTCTACCAGATACCAAGGACGAGATCTGAGACACGGGAGGACTCAGCACAAGCAGGACAGCCAGACCAAGAAAAACACAATCTTAACCCAAACGTCAATATGTCTCTGTTGGAAAAAACAACCCAAACAAACAAGGAGACGCAGTAATTAATGTCAAATTGGAATAGACAAAGGGACAGGCAAAAGAGATCAATGAGACAGAACAGAGTTTCCAGAAATAGATTCATAAATACACGGGTGCTTAAACATAAAACAGGGATGGGGCTTGCAGTCGGCAAGAAAAGGATGGAGAATTCCATTAATGCTGCTGGCTACCCCGACCCAGATAAAATCAGATCCCTGTTTCAGATCACATGCCACGCTCAGGTTCCGGAGCATTAAAGATCTAAACACGAAGCATGAGGAAAACAAACCTTTAAAAGCTTTAGAAGGAACCGAAGCATCTCTTTGTAACCTAGTCTGGGCGCTGCCTCCTGAAACAAGTAGTGAGGAGGGAAAGCAAGTAAGAGAAATAAAGATACTTTATTAGTCCCAGAGTTTGAACTACAGACAAAAAGGCACAACGTGAAAAGACGAAGCAACACTTTGGGAGAAAATACTTGTGAGTTGGGACGGGAGCGATAGCACAGCGGGTAGGGCGTTTGCCTTGTACGTGACCAATCTGGGTTTGAGTCCCGGCATCCCATATGGTCCCCCAAGCACCTTCAGGAGTAATTCCTGAGTGCAGAGTCAGGAGTAACCCCTGAGCATTGCTGGGTGTGACCCAAAAAGCCCCCTAAAAAATAGTTGTGACCTATGTAACAAGGATTCATGGGCATGCATGTGTGTGTGGTCCACGTGCGCACACACACATACACACACCTCTTCAACAAATTAATAAGGAGATAAGTGACCTATAAAAAATGGGACAGAGTATATGAAGAGGCGTTTTGCAGGAGAGGAATTCACATGCCCATTAAACATAATGAAGCCCCGCCTTCCTAATGGCTGGGCAAGGCTAATGAAAATGAGATGTTTTCTCCCAGCAGATCGACAAAATTAAAGAGTGATAAATCAACGGACTGTGGGGTGCTGAGGAAACGGGAACTCGGTTATGTCCCTGGTAGGAGGGCACCGTGTCAAAACTACCTTGGGAGGCCATTTGGCAAGTGCTGTTTAAAACGGAACATCCTGCTTCCGAAGAGACACCGCCACACGTTCGCAAGGAAGATCTGGACCACACCTGGCTGGAAAACCTGCAAGAGGGCGGCAAATAATGGGTTGACCCTAAGGGGAACTGCACTCTGCACAAGCAAGGAGGGATGCAGAGCTTCCGCTGTAAACGGGCTGAAGTCGAAACACACGATGGGGATAAAAGGCAGAAGGCGGGGCCGGAGCAGTAGTTCTGCACGAGGGCCAACTTGGGCTGAATCCCGGCATCCATATGGTCCCCTGAGCACCACTAGGAGTAATTCTTTTTTCTTTTTTTTTGCATTTTGGGTCACACCCAGCGACGCTCAGGGTTTACTCCTGGCTCTGCGCTCAGGAATTACTCCTGGCGGTGCTCGGGGACCATATGGGATGCCGGGATTGAACCCGGGCCGGCATAAACCGGCCGCGTGCAAGGCAGGCGCCCTACCCACTGGGCTATCGCTCCGGCCCATAGGAATAATTCTTGAGTGCAGAGTCAGGAGTAATCCCTGAGCATTGATGGGTGTGACCCCAGAAGATAAAACAATAAATAAACTTTGGAGGAAATTTTACCAAAAGAGAGAGAGAAGAAAACACCGGGGCTGGAGAGACAGCACAGTGGGTACGGCTTTTGCCTTGTACGTGGGTTTCATCCCCAGCACCTCATATGGTTCCCGGAGCACCACCAGGAGTGATTCCTGAGTGCAGAGCCAGGAGTAATCCCTGAGCATTGCTGGGTGTGACCCAGAAAGAAAACAAACAAGCCAACCAAAAAGCAGAAGGCAAAGTGCAAAGGGCACCACTTCCAGGTCTGCCTTAGACAAGGAAACCCCTGGGACAGGGATGGGGCTGAGAGCAGTAGGTACATGCCCCTACGTCTGTGAAGCCCCGGGTTCCATGCCAGCTCCAGAGGACAGACAGACAGCAAGCATTCCGTTCCCAAGCTCTGGGGCCTGGGAAAGTGCCTGAATGAGGGACGCCCTTCCTGCCCCTTCCTGTCCCCTGTCCTTCCCCCTGCTGCTTCTCTGCACGCAGGTGCAGGGCAGGTCAGAGTCCCGGCAGAGTCCTTGCATTCCACCCTCAGTCGAGCCCCACGTGGAGCCGACCCCAGCCCCAGATGACGCCTTCCCTATGCGCCCTGTGCCAGCTGGTGCCCCAGTGCCCGTGACAGAGCTCTGGGACCTGCTGGCTGAGGCGGATGGTGGCCAGAGCCGGCATGTGCCATACAAAGTGGGAGGGCTGGTCAATGACAACGTGGACGTGATGGTGGGCTGGGGGAGCTAGTTTTATGCCTCCTGCCTGCCCCCTTCTCCTGACACCTGTCCCCCCCAGCCCCTCACTGTCCTTTGGCGGTGGCCTGGGCGCTGGCGCAGGTGCTGGGGAAGGGCACAGCCCAATCTGTGGGCTGGGCTGGGATTTGGGACTTTAGGCTCCCATCAGCTAAAGAGCAGATGGCCGCCAGGTCCAGCACTGCCCATGGCAGCCATGAGCATGTCTGGGTGGCCACCGTTGGGTAAGACGGCGGCTAAGAATGGTCACATGAGGCTGGAGACGAGAGGGCAGCTGGTGCAGGTACAGCAGGCGCTGGCCCGGCCACAGGACCCGTAGGGACACTTGGCTCTGGGGCTTGAGACTCCTGCCTGAAGGAACATCTGCTGTCCAGGCCGCCAGGGGCTGCCCCAGCCCGATGCCAGCACCATTGCCCTGGTGGGAACAGGGAGCTGCTTCTTCCTCTGAGTCTCATTTATACTAAAAACAACGCACCCCTCCCATTCCTTTCTCACATTCTGCCTCTTCCAGTACTCAGAACCACGTTGTAGGGCAGTGGTACAAACCCTTGCATGCTGCTGGCCATGGGGTCGCAGGCCCAGAGAGGGGTAAGTGACATGTCGAAAGCCACACAGCACCCAAGCAGGAAAGCCAGCCCTTGAATCCCAGGCCTCTTTGGCGCCGCATCCACCTATGACCCCACCAACGCCTCATCTCCCTGGCACGAGGTTGGTGGTGATGGGAGAGTGGAGGGTGATACCAGAGCCCGGGAGAGGAAAGGAACCAAAGAAGCCCAGCTCCTGTCTGTGTCCTGTCTGCATCGACTCGGCACGTGCCTGTAGGTGACAGCCCTCCCCCGAGCTGGACCACGGCCACTCACCAGCCTGCAGTGGAGCCCCCCAGGCCTTTCTCTCCGGTCCTCTTGCCAAGCCACTTCATGGGTGTCTCTGAATGACCAACGGCTTCACAGAAGGGTCGGACTTGCCAGGTGCCCAGCTCGGGCCCGGCACCAAGCAGGCGCTCAGCTAACAGGAACTCTTGCTCTTCCCAGTCTCTTCACAGCTGGCTCAAACCTGGTGACATCCAAGAAGCCCGATACCATGCCAGGCTTTATGTGCCCACACCCAGCTATCACCTGACTGGGCTCAGGAAATGGTGGACCATGCCCACCCCCACCACCCTGTGCAGACAGCCAAGTGGGTGCCGGGACTGGGTGAGGGAGTGCAAGGGAAGCAAGGCACGGAGAACCCTCCCCCACTTTCTGAAGGGCCTAGTGAACTCAAGACCCGCCCAGACCATCCTCTCACCTCCCCACACTTCCAGAAGCCCCGGTGGCCACACCCCACCCCACTGCTGCTATCATGGAAGCTCAGCTACCGGAGCTTACAGAGACTCATGAGTAAATGTTCCCGAGGCATCTTGAAAGACAGCAACTAGCTGCAAAAATTTCTTCGATACTTGTTCCCTACTGAGACCTCTGGGGCCTCAATCTTGGGATGGGCCAAGTTCCCACCCTACCAAAGTGCCAGCAGCCTCACACCAAATCTGCCACCGTGCCTCCAGACAGACTGCCCAGTTAAATGTTCTGGATTTTCTGGAGCACAAACCTGCAGCCATGTGACATCGCCAAACTACAATACTAACACCCCAGTAGGAGCACACCAGATTGGATGGGAATGTAACGTAACAGCCACCTAAGCTCAATTAATCAAAACATCAACACAGAAGGCTCAACTAGCAACAACAGCTTAGCAAACCCTCAGACAAGGGTTTAACGTTCCCATGGCAAGATACAACAACGTTCATGAATTTTCTTTTACAAAGCATTTTTTGATCATTCCATTAGTCATCCGGCAGTGACAAGCAATATAAAGCAAACGACTCTGGGCCTGCTACGGGGCTGGCTTTGAGGTGGTCGGGAAGACGGAGACAGTGGAGGAGGGACGGCGACAGTGGCGTTGGGATTGGGGCTGGGCTATGAATGCCCGTAAGAAATCACCGTAAACACGATTGTAAATCTCGGTGCTGAAATAAAGTGGGGAGGAAAAAGGACAGGCGGCCAAGCCAGTGACAACCAAGTGGCTCTTTGCCCTCTGATCCCTGGTGTCTCCGCTTACCTCCAGGAGATGTAACAACTGTCCTCGTCTCTTACCCAGGGCCCTGTCCAGCTCATGAGCTGCCCACAGCCACTCTGAATGCTTCAAGCCTGGCTGGCTGGTGGCTGACAAGCGGCAGCCCCAGGTGAGTGAGGATGAAACCGAGTCCAGATTCTTTGCCTTCCCCCACCCGAGAGGTTTCCAGGGGTTCCGATGCAGCACCCCCGTCACAGTAACAGCCCCTCGCCCCCTGCTCTGTCCCTGCACACAGAGGACTGCTCCTGGACCATCCCCAGGGCACCACCAGCATCCCACACTGAGCCCATCACACCCGGCATGGGGTGGGATCTAAGCTCAGGGGCTCAAGGGGACCTCATCAACATACATGATGCAGGTGACTCTCATGAGCAGGCATGATCTCCGCAAGTGACACACATGAGCAGACACGATCTCTGGACTCTGGACCCCATGCCCAGAGCCACTGCCCTGGAGGACCCGGGGCCCAGGGGCAGGCGTCCCCCTCTTCTTGCCCTCTGCCAGGCTTGTACTGGCTTTGCTTCCCCACTTCCGTTTGCCCCCAAAGATCCCACCTGAAGCGCTTTATTCCCAGGGGTCCCTGGAAGGAATTCTAAGCAGCTGTTGGTGGTGGCCAGCACTGCCTGTGGTGGGGGACACAGCGGCAGGACACACACAAATGAGTGGACACAGCGGCAGGACACACACAAATGAGTGGATGCTCTTCTCCCCGATGATGGTGGAGCTGAGCCACTGTCCACTTGCTGCACGTTTCTCCTGCTCACTATCAGGCTCCAGGCCGCGCCTGCCCCTCCCCCATGTGTCCAGGACAGGATCCAGTGCGCAGACCACAATATGTTCTTGTAAAAGGATGCATGGGTGGGTGAACACAGCACAGCAAAATAAAGTCTCATCCAGGCGCTAAATGTGCTAAATGTGTTCTGCACATTATCACAGAGACTCTTCCCAGCAGCTCCTGGGAGGTGGGTGCTTTGCTTTATTTACGCTCTGGCTGGTTGGGGGCAGGGTGTGTTATATCCAGCAGTACGCAGGGGGCTCCTAGGGCTACCCTGATAGCCTCTGGGGCCAGGTGATGGGAGACCAATCCCGGGGCCTGGTCTGTGCCAGGTACGTGCTCCGCCACTTCAGTACACATGTGGGTACTTAAAGTGGATCCTATCAGCCATTCTTCTCTTTGGCTTTATCAACCAAAGATTCCAGTTAGACGCTCACCACCTATGAAGGCCAGGTGACCACGTCTGGCATATGAGAGGTAGGGAAAGTCCACTAAGCCAGGCTTCCAAGAAAGAGATTCAGGGCCGGAGTGATAGTAGAGCGGGAGGGCGTTTGCCTTGCACGTGGCCAACCCAGTTTCTATCCCCAGCATCCCATATGGTCCCCAAGCACTGCCAGGAGTAATACCTGAGGGGCAGAGCCAGGAGGAGGAGGAGAAATAGTACAGAAGGTAGGCCGTTTACCTTGCATGCGGTTGACCCGGGTTTGATCCCCAGCATCTACATGGCCACCCCAGCACCTCCAACTAATTCCTGAGTGCAAAGCCTGGAGTAGCCCCTGAGCATCACCAAATATGACCCAAAAACCAAAAAGAAAACAGATTGCTGAAATAGGACACATTCAGAAAGCACGCATAATTTTAGTCCTGCCTGGACTTCAGACACAATGTCCGGAGGTAGAGCAGCTACTCTGGAGCCATGAGGATGAAAGATACATGTTAAAGCTGGCAGAGGTGGGGCCCTGGACCACCCCCTAGAATTGCTGAATGCAGGACTGACTCCAGGAGCCTCGCTAAATGAGAGAAGCAAAACCTCTGAGGCTTACCCGGCTATTATCACTTTCGTTTCCTTTAGCTCCAGGCAGCCAGAGAGACATTATTCTAACAGGTGAGCCTCAGAGAGGGTCAGTGATTTTGCCAACGTCACACAGCAGGTGCAGAGATTGGGAACAGGTCTTTGGATGGAATGTCACTGCCTGTGTGTACTGCCATTCTGCTGCAGCCCCTCCCACACCAGCTGGGGGTCTCCTCTTAGACTTACAGCACACTCTGCAATCTGCGCCCCACCCTCAAGGCTTCATCTGTTGTGTCCACACCCTTGAACACACACACACACACACACACAGATTCACGTCACTTCAGAGTCGACCTGTCAGAGGCCCAGGAATCTCCTCAGCACTTGAGCCGGAGACCCCCTCAGACAGACGCTGGTCCATGTGGGGGCTGGGGTGCTGGTTTCCAGCCCCCTAAGACCCCAGGCCCAGAGCTGTCCTGACAGGTGCTGGCACTCGAGTCCACCAGATGGCCAGAGTCACACCTGCCTGACACCTGCCTGGCTCTTCCGTCTGACCCGTGGCTAGACCAGGCATTAGGTGCCATGGCTCCTGCCGCAGAGGGGCCTTCTCCAATGGTCCTGCCTTCAGTGGGTAGCCACTACCTGCTCCCCATGCCACGCACTCTCAGCTCTGGTCACCTAGGGCACAGCTGAGCTAACTCCTGTTATTTCCCTGCTGGGCTCTTTGTCCTACTGGACCCTGTGCTTCTCGAGGGCAGGGAGCAGGCGCCCTTTGCTGCCAGCTTCCCTGGCATCTGGCATGAAGCCCAGTTACTCGGGCTCAAAGGGGAGGTGCTGAGTGAAGCCACTTGCTCCCACACCTTCCCACCACCCCCTTCTCCTCCAGCCAGAGAGAAGGACTAGCAATGCCCTGGAGACCCCTAGTGCGCTATGGCTGAGCCGCCCCGCGGCTGCTCCCAGCAAGGCCTTTCTCCTGCTTGTCCAGACAAAGTTGCCGGGTGCCTCATGCCTGAGGATGAGATGAGCCTGGAGCTCAGCACTGGCAGGATCCGAGCAGGAGAGAGAGAACGTGTGTGGGACGCATGCATACGTGTGCATGTGTGTGCATGTCTGAGTGTCTATGTGTGTGCACACACATGTACATCTATTTTATGGAATGGGTCACCCCCGTATACCCTGGATGGGTGGCCGCCACTCTTTCCTTGGGGTTGTGGGTCCGGGTCATACCTAGTGGTATCCAGGACCTACTCCGGCTCACGGCCAATCCTGTCAGTGCTCCAAGGATCACATATGGTGCCAGAGTTTGACCAGGCGTCGGGTCAAGGCAAGCATGCTAACCTCTGTACCATCTCTGGCCTCTGTTCTTACCCTCTTGAGCCAATTCTAACCAGCCCCAGTATTTCCTACGCTGCCATAGCCAGAAGAAGAGGAAATCCAGGAGTCAGGGAGGCATAAAGTCCCCTGCCCTGCTTGGCCCTCTGGGCTGCAAGTTCTGGTTTAAATTCCCAGAACCACATTAGGTCGCATTAAACCGCTAGGGGTCACTCCTGAGCACAGAGCCAGAAGTAATCCCTAAGACTGTGTTAGTTAGGTGTGTACCCCCGAACAAAAGCAAAATAAAAAGAAGAGACAAACCGACACCACTGAGCTCTGTTAGGTGCCAGCCACCTAACAGCAATGTGACACACAGTAACAGTGATGATAATGACAATGACAAGGCGACAATGGTTAACACCAGCTTAGCAGAGCGTGAACCGGGCACCTAAGCCAGGGCCCTTTGTCATCACCACTTCACAGAGGAAGGAAGAGTCTCAGGGGGCGGGGCATCTGCCCAAGGTCACCAGCACCATGGAGGTCTGGAAGCCACTCGTCTCTCCAAGTCCAAGTCGGCTCCATGGCTAGGCTAAGTCCCAGATGCCCGGCTGGTGGTGAGGCCACACATAGCTTCCTGTCACAGACCTGGGCTGCCTTGGAGAGAAAGGCTGGGAATCACACCTGCTTCACTGGGGGCTGAGACTGGCCCTCTGCAGGTGTGGTCCTGGCACCAGCCCCCAAGCACCAGGCCTGAGGCATCGCGAGGTGGACGGAAGTCGAGGGAGCCTGGGCCCCACCTCTCCATGAAGGCTGAAGATTTTCCCAACAGCAGGGGCCAAATTTATCTGCCAATCCTCCAAAGAGCTGATTCCAGCGTCTGTCTGGAAATGTCAGCCCGTGTGGTTGGAGGAACGCGGGAGAGTTTTCCTCTAAATAGCAGGAAGCATATGGGGAGGCGGATGGCGCCCGCAGCCCCAACCTGCCAACTCTTGCTCTAGAGGGAGCTCAAAGGGGCCCAGAAGGGTCTGGAATTCCTGCTCGAGGTGGGGACGGGGAGCTAGAGACAGAGACCGTGGCAGCGAGGAGGGAGGGGCACGGCCAGCTGCCAGGTGGGGCACCAGGTGGAAAGAGGCACAGCCAGGGTCCAGGCCCCGAGACAGATGTGACCAGAACTCTGCACGACAGGCGGCAGCATAGCTGTCTCTGAGCGTGGCCACGCACCAGAGCCAGGCGGGCACCCGATCTGGGTGATTCCACTTTGCCTCGGAGATTGGGAAGCCGTTTCCCCCGTGACAGAGCCAAGGAAAGGGCTCAGAGAAGGAAAAGCACGAAATCAAAGACAGTGTGACACAGGAGCCTTCCAGGGGCTCTGAGGCGGAGCACCTGCCCCGCAGGCTCCGAGGCCTAGAGTTGGATCCTTGCATCATCCCACATGCTGGATGCAAGCCCTGTGGCGCTGCTGCTGGGGATTTCCTGGAGCTGTGACAAAGCTTGTGATTTGCTACACCGTTACTGTGTGTGTGTGTGTGTGTGTGTGTGTGTGCGTGCACGTGCACGAGCACCAGGATGGAAGGAGGCAGGTCACAGTGGGTCCTACAGCCAAGTGTGGGATCCCCAGCTCAGCAACACCACCAAAGGGAAGAGAAGGGTTAAAAATAATAACTGGAGGGGCCAGAGCGATAGTACAGCGGGTGGGGTGTTTGCCTTGCACATGGCCGACATGGGTTTGATTCCCGGCATCCCATATGGTCCCCCAAGCTCTGCCAGGAGTAATTCCTGAATGTAGAGCCAGGAGTAAGCCCTGAACACTACTGGGTGTGGCCCCAAACCAGAATAACAGCAACAGTAATAACTGGGAGTGTGCCAGGACCAGGGGCCAGGTCTCGAGTTCAACCCTCATGCCACACGCCCTACCCTTAGCCTCACTCACTTCCCACACCTTCCTGCTGCCCGGGCATAGGCCTGAAGTCCCCGAGCACTGCTGGGTATGGCCTGGGAGGCCCAGCACAGCGGGACTAAGCAGCACTGCACTGCCAGGCTCCGGACATGGAACTGCCGGCTCAGTCCATTTAGCATGGCCAGGAGTGGGCCCCCAGCACCGCGAGGTCTGCCTGGAAACCTGGAAATCAATCCATCCGATAACAAAAAGAGGGGACTGGAATGACAGTACAGCAGGGGAGCAAGCACATTTGCCTTGCATGTGGCTGACCTGGGTTCAATCCCTAGAATCCCCTGAGCACTGCCAGGAGTAATTCCTGAGTGCAGAGCAAGGAGTAACCCTTGAGCACTGGTGGGTGTGACCCCAAAAGAAAAAAGACTAACTTAAAAAGGAGAAGGAAGGAACGTTGTATGACTGAAACCCAATCGTGAACAGCTTTGTAATGGCCCATCACACAGTGACTCAATAAAATAACAAGATAGAGAAGGACGAAGGACGTTACTGCCCCTGAGTGGACTCACACCCGTGGCAGACTCTTCTGCTGAGTGAGGCTCAGCTGCTGCTTGGTTACTCCAGTGACGGGGCGTTTACCAGCACCAGCTCCCCCTGGGCAAAGAACCCTCCAGGAGGCTTTCTGGCCAGGCGCGCCTCCCTGCAAGCTTTTCCCAGGAGCTGTGGCCCAGACCCTGACTCCCCAGCCCAGACGGGGAGGATCCCTTTCTCGGTGACACACCCCATTTCCCTGCCACTCTCTGTACCCATCATAATAACCACTAGACCCCTTCACCAGCACTTCCTGTGTGCCAGGCTCTGTGCCCAGCCTGCTGCTGCACCCTCATCTGAACCTTCCCATAAACACTGGAGGGGCGCCCACTCTACAGAGATGTGCGGAGAGGCTTCACAGAGCTTACTCGGTGGCACCCCGAGAACCACTGGATGGTGTCCTGAAGGCTGCCGAGGCCCCTGCTGGCCCTGGGGGACCCTCTCAATGACGCTGACCCAGCCTGTGCTGGGGGTGCACCAGAATCCCGGCCCACTGAGCTCACCCCACCCACCAAGGCTCAGAAAACCTTCTTCTGCCCTCCCCAGCGCCCACAGAGACCCAAGGTCCTGAGCAGACTCCTTGCTCAGTGCTCCTTAGTGCCAGCCCCCTGCTGCTGCTCCTGTAGGCTCCAAGCTCACCCCCAACTCACTCACAAGACCCTCCCGAGGCCCAGACCTGTCCTGCCTGGGCTCCTGTCTGCCTCCGGGGTCAGAGGTCAGCTCCCCACCCCAACAATGAGGCCTTGTAAGCTCTGGCCCGGGCCGCCCTGTCTAGCTCCAGCTCTGAGCAGGAAATGGGCAGAGGCCAGTCGTGGGTCCTGCTGTATTTTCCTGGCAGTGACCCCTGAGGTGGCGTCCCTCATCTTTCATTGCCCTGCTCAGAGCCGTGGAGGCCACAGCCCTGGGCCCAGAGACCCCTGAGTGAACAGCTTCACCCATGACCTGCCCTTGGGTAGGGGGACGCCTGTCTCCTGGGCTGACCCTGCAGCCTGCTGTGTAGCGCAGCACCAGGCACACGGGGAGGGAGCTGGCGCTGCTGAGTATCTGCAAAGTGTGACGCCGAGTGATTAAGTGGGGACCGCGGGGCACAGGAAGTGGCAGAGATGGTCTCAAACATGGCTCACACATGTCACAGCTTCGATGTCTCAGAAACAAAACTGCGACTGTCAAAACAAACAGTCACAAATATTTGATGAATGAGGATTTTGTTGGCTGCCTTCAAACGTTGAAGGGCATCGGAGGGTGATGTGGGGTGGCGGGAGCTTGTAGAACAAAAGCTGCCTGAGCTCAAGGAGACCGGGAGGCGGGGGCATGTCTGGAGGGGCAGGAGGCGTCCGGGTCCGCGCCACCCTGCTCTCTGTCATTGCAAAGGTGACCGGCCCCTCTGAGTCTCGGGTTCTTTGTTTGCTTGTTTTGCGGCCACACCAGCAGTGCAGGGGACCGTAGGTGTACTGGGGATGGAACCCAGGTCAGCCACATGCAAGGCAGGCACTCCGGCTGGACTATTGCTCTGACCCTGAGCTTGGATTCTTGTTGGTAGGAAGCAATGGGGACCCGACAGAGCAACGCCGTGTCCAGTTCCCATGGTCAGGGGGCTGGGACACTCACAAGCCCAGGGTCACCTGCCCTGATAATACAGGTTCCTCCTGCCCCGCGCCCCATGGCAGTGGGGACGGAAGACCCCTGGGATGGCTTAGGGGCTGACAGGATATGGCCTGGATCCTATGAAGGGGCCTTCAGACTCGAGACAGCTGGATACGGAAGAGCTCCCTGTCCCAGGGGACAGGCAAGCAGGGGGCCGGACTCCCCAGCACAATCTACCTAGGGTGCTGAGGAATTTGGACCGGTGGCTCCAGAGGGCGCCAGAGAGAACCACTGCGCTTCTCTTCCCCTTTGGGGCGTCAACCTGACCCACACCCACTCCAAGTGCTCCAGTTCCACCCAGGCTCTACAGGCTTAATCCTCCACCCACCTCCACGCCACCCCAAGGATCCCCACTGTCGCCAGGACCAGGCTGAAAGTTGGAGCTTGCCATTGGCCCGGCCAGGGGGCCAGGGTGGTCTGGGCCTGCGCTGGCTCCCCAGTCGGGGCCTCCCCCCCACGCCCACCCCAGCAGCGTTGCTCACTCTTCGCTCCTGCCCAGCTTTCAGGCCCCAAGTTCCTACAGCCCACAAAGGTGCACGCACTTTTCACTTATTTTCTGGGTTTATGGTCACGCCTTGCGGTGCTCAGGGGTTACTCCCCGGCTCTGTGCTCAGGGATCGCTCCTGTGGTGTTCAGGGGACTCTATGGGACACCGGGGACTGCACTTGGGTCCCTACCTGAGGAAGTGCAAGTGTCCTACCCTCTGTGCCCACCCGCTATTGCTCCGCCCCGACACAGACTTTTCAGTTACTTGGGTTTTTTTTGGAATTTTTTAGGGGTCACAGCTGGCTCTACTCAGAGCTTACTTGTGGCTCTGTACTCAGGGGTCACTCCTGGCTCTGTGCTCAGGGCTCACTCCGGGCTCTCTGCTCAGGGGTCACTCACTCCTGGCTCTGTGCTCAGGGCTCACTCCTGGCTCTCTGTGCTCAGGGGTCACTCCTGGCTCTGTGCTCAGGGGTCACTCCTGGCTCTGTGCTCAGGGCTCACTCCTGGCTCTGTGCTCAGGGTCCTCGCCCTACTCCTGGCTCTGTGCTCAGGGTCACTCCTGGCTCTGTGCTCAGGGCTCACTCCTGGCTCTGTGCTCAGGGTCACTCCCTGGCTCTGTGCTCAGGGTCACTCCTGGCTCTGTGCTCAGGGGCTCACTCCTGGCTCTGTGCTCAGGGCTTACTCCTGGCTCTGTGCTCAGGGGTCACCCTGGCTCTGTGCTCAGGGTCCCCGGCTCTGTGCTCAGGGTCGCTCCTGGCTCTTGCTCAGGGGGTCCTCCTGGCTCTGTGCTCAGGGCTCCTCCTGGCTCTCTGTGTTCAGGGGTAACTCCGGCTCTGTGCTCAGGGGGTCACTCACTCCTGGCTCTGTGCTCAGGGGTCACTCCTGGCTCTGTGCTCAGGGTCGCTCCTGGCTCTGTGCTCAGGGGTCACTCCTGGCTCTGTGCTCAGGGGTTACTCCTGGCTCTGTGCTCAGGGGTCGCCTCCTGGCTCTGTGCTCAGGGGTCGCTCCTGGCTCTGTGCTCAGGGGTCGCTCCTGGCTCTGTGCTCAGGGGGTCGCTCCTGGCTCTGTGCTCAGGGGTCGCTCCTGGCTCTGTGCTCAGGGGTCGCTCCTGGCTCTGTGCTCAGGGGTCGCCTCCTGGCTCTGTGCTCAGGGGTCGCTCCTGGCTCTGTGTTCAGGGGTCGCTCCTGGCTCTGTGCTCAGGGGTCGCTCCTGGCAGAGCTTGGAGTCCCTCTGCTATGCTGCGGATTGAACAGAGCCCAGGCATGTGCAAGGCAAGAGCCTCCAGTCCTGGACTATCTCTGTTGTCCCAAGCGCTCACATCATTCCAGTGGAGCAATCTGTGCCACCTCACACACTCCAAAGGCTGCCAGAATCTTGGGGAAGCTGACCCTGACAGGCCCAGATGGCTCTGCTGGGCGGCACCACTGGTTTCTGAGTCGACTAGTACTTTAGAGGGTCAGAAGTTCTGATTCCCAGAGACGACAGCTGCAAACCCGCCCTTGCTCCAACACACACACACACACAGACAGACCTACGACACACACACACACACACACACACACACACACACACACAGACACACACACAGACACACACACACACACACACACACACACACACACACACACACACACACACACACACACACACACACACTCTTTCTCCCCAGGCCCTAAGGTCAGGACCTAATGGAAAATGAACCAAGCCTTTCAGGTGAAAAGCACACTGACTTTGCCTAGCCTACTGAGAATCAACTCCATCTAGGTCACTGGAAAGGCACTTGCTTAGAACATGAGACATTAGCCTACAGTTGGCTGGAATCATCCTAGACAAGGCCTATCTTATTTATATAGTATTTTTTGTTTGGGCCATGCCCAGTAGTGTGTGTGTGTGTGTGTGTGTGTGTGTGTGTGTGTGTGTGTGTGTGTGGTGACTCTTGACTCTATGCTTGGGGCTGACAGCACTCCCAGAGGCGCTTAGGGGACCATGCAGTGCCAAGGATCCAAATAGGGCCAGCGGCACATTAGGCCACATCTTAACCCCTGCACGCTCTCCCTAGTACCATAAAGCCTGTTTTCTGATAAACACCTAGTGGGAGGTTTCAGAGTAGGTGGTCCACCTTGAGAGCACACAGGCTGGCCTGGGGTTCAGGGCAGCTGCCCGGCTCAGCAGGGCATCTGAGCTGGGGAAAGAGTAAAACCCAAACCTCAGAGCCAAATTTCCCCCCAAAGCCCACTGTGTCCCTCCCAACCGCCGTGCAGCTAGGGGCTGCCTGTGACGCTGTTTCTGAAAGTCACGTGTCTTGGGAAATCTGGTTATGCAGAGGAGGGGCATTGGCTGCCGTTAGGCCAGAAGCTATATTCCTGGGGTGGGGGATGCCCCCCTCCACCCCTTAAGTCGTGGTGCTGCGGAGCCGGCCCCCGCACAGCAGACAGTCTCCACCAGTGAGGACTGGGTAGACACAGTCTCAATATTCTTTTGTTTCAGTGTCTGGGACACGCCCAGCCCGTGCGCAGGGGTCTCAGCCAGCAGTGCTGGGACGGTGCATGGCAGCGTCGGGGCCAGCTCTCTGGCCTGTGCACCGTGTGCCTCAAACCTCTGGCCCGGCATCCCCACAGCTGACCAGCCAATGCCAAAACTTCGGCTCTGGGGCTTGTTTCTAGCTGTTCTGGAGGAAGTTTGGGCTATTCCCCCGCCCTGACATCTTCTGTTTAGGCCACCTGAGAACACATGAATACAAGGCTGGGGACGGAGCTCCGTGGCTAAGCCCTTGCACTGTGTGTGTGAGGCCCTGGGATCGATCCCTGGCACCACAAAGGGAAGAGTGTATCTTTGCTTTCTCTCATAATGAACATGGGGAAGACACTGAGGGATAGTAAGGGGAGGGGGAGGCGCCTGTCCCCTTACGTCACATGATCCCTCATCCCCACCCAGCACAGAGCTAGGAGTAGCACCACCATAACCACCGAACCACCACACACACACACACACACACACACACACACACACACACACAAGACTACACTAGCAGAAGTCGAGTCATTTCACTTCAGTTTGCACCAGTCTGGGCTTGGTTTTCTGCCTCTTACACCTGAAAATGTACCTGAATGATCTAAGCAGAAATAAAAAATTGAGCTTTTTTATAGCTCACCCGACAAAAAAGAATGTGCTATGAACAGATAATTAATTTTTTCTGAAGTATCAGGAATCAAATTCACAACTCCTGCATACGAGACAAGTGATCTCGTGGTACCACGTCCCCCACGCCCCACAACAGACGCCTGCTTATCCTCTGGGGGGTTCATCTGGGCAGAAGCCCCCGTACACACTCACACATACACACTCCCACACGCACTCCCACTCCCACACTCATACACAGCCCCACACACATTTATACACACACCCCACTCCTAGACTCATACACATTCACACTCACACACTTAAACTTCACACACTCACATTCTGACACACATACTGATACACATACACTCATACACATATTCCCACTCCTACACTCATATACGTACACATATACTCACACACACACACACACACACACACACCCCACCCCCAACTCACGCACACGCTGTTTCCTAACAGAAATGAGTACCTCTGATCTTCACCGTTTTCTAACCTTATTTTTCTCCCAACAATGCTCTGCAGACGTGTTTCCATGTCAACAAGTCTAGATCTACGGCACTGTCGCTCCCGCCACTGGGAACACCACTGTCTGGCCGGATTGCCTTAACTAACCGTTTCTCGCTGATAGATAATTGGGCCATTCCTAATTTATCACCGTCATCAAGAGAGGGGCAGTGAACTGACTTGTAAAGTGCGGATGTTTGCTCTTGTTAGGTGATTTATGATTAAGATTTCGCGATTGCAAGAGTTTGACTTCATGAGCCCAAGTTCCTCTGCCTGAGACCGAAGATTTCCTCAGTGTGTATAAAGTGGAATCATTCTTCTGGGCAGGCTTAGTGGCCATCAAAGAAAATGCAAATCTGGAGACAGGGCACCGTATTACAGGGTCTCCGCTGAGTGCTCACGGGCAGAGAAGTGTGTTGGTGGCGGGCAGCCAGAATTCTTGGATGGGAGTGCAGGTGGGGCGGGGAACAGCCAGCTGTGTGTGCCCAGCTAAGCCGTTCAGCCCCTGGCCTCCGCCCCCACTTCTATAACTCTGGGCTGGTTCTAGTCCTCTGAGTATCTTCATTCAATCAAGCCCCACAACCATTCCCAGAGTGCAGGAGTAATTCCTGACGCTGTGCTTGGGGACTGCACTTAGCGCTGGGAGCAGCCCTGGGCACCCACGTGCCAGGCACTTTATCTAGCCCACCGGCCAGCTCCCTAGCAGGTGCTACTTACATTTGTTTCACAGAAGAAAACAGTTTCAGAGGTCAAATGATTTGTCCTCAGTCACAGTCACTTAACCCTGCGAATCCCCTGGTTACGCTCCTCTCCTTTAAGGAGTGGGTAGCGAAAGAGGGAGACCTGTTCCAGTTATGACCTCAGAAACCCTAAAACCCCTGTTCCTTCCCTTGCTCTCCAATTTATTATTATTTTTTTGCCACACCCAGTAGTGCTCAGGGCTTACTCCTGGCTCCTTTGCACTCAGGAATTACTCCCTGGATGTGCCTGGGTGACCATATGGGATGCTGGGATCAAACCCAGATGGCATGTGCCAGACAAGCACCCTAGCTGCTTTACTATCTCTCGGCACACCCCTTTTTTAAAGCAAATGTGCTTATTTTTAAATTTAAATAAATTATTTTTGGACTAGAGCCGTTACCGACTGGATCCCACGGGATGTCAAAAGATCACGTGGTCACTCACCTACAAGATGGTCAGACTTCTTCGTCAAGACCTGAACGAACGGTTTGAGGCTCTTTGTATTCCTGAAGCAAGCAGATGCTATTGGGCTACACTGGCACTTGATAGGGTCAAATGGAAATGTTACTGGCGCCCGCTCAAGGAAATCGATGAGCAACGGGATGTCTAGCGATCTAGTGATTTTTGGTTTCCGGACCTTACCTGGCTATGCTCAGGGATCACTCCCTGATGGGCTCAGTGAACATATGGGACGCAAGGACTGAACACAGGTCAGCCTCATGTAAGGCAAGTGCCCTACAGGCTGTTCTCTCTCTCTCTCTCTCTCTCTCTCTCTCTCTCTCTCTCTCTCTCTCTCTCGGCCCCTGCTCTCTATGTTCTCACTCTCAAGGACTCCAAACACAGAGAAGTTTAGAGGGTAACAAAGGTTTCCTGGGCCCGCACATCGTACTGGGAACCGTGCAGAAACACGGCTCTTACCTACCTGATATCCTGGTCACACGTCTCCCCACTCCCTTGGTTTTTTTTTTTGGGGGGTCACACCCAGCAGTGCTCAAGCGTTATTCCTGGCTCCACACTCAGGAACCCTGGTGGTGCTAAAGGGGGCCATATAAGATGCCAGGGATTGAAGCCAGTTTGACTGCATGAGAGGCAGGCACCCTCCCTGATATACTATGGCTCTGGTCTTCCCCAAACCTCTCTATAAACACTTTCCCTTCTGCTCTACCTGTGCTGTGAAGCTCTTTGTGGGGCAGATCTTCAGGTCTCTGGACCTATTTCCTTCCTTCCTTCCTTTCCTTCCTTCCTTCCTTCCTTCCTTCCTTCCTTCCTTCCTTCCTTCCTTCCTTCCTCCCTCCCTCCTCCCTCCCTCCCCTCCCTCCCTCCCTCCCTCCCTCCCTCCCCTCCCTTCCTCCCTCCTCCTCCCTTCCTCCCTTCCTCCCTCCCTCCCTCCCTCCTCCTTCCTTTCCTTCCTTTGCTTTTTGGATCACCCCATTACTCCTGGCTCCTTTGCACTCAGGAGTTACTCCTGGCTCTCCGCTCAGGAATTACTCCTGGCTCTCCGCTCAGGAATTACTCCTGGCTCTCCGGCTCAGGAATTACTTCCTAGCAGTGCTGTCATTGTCACTGTCTTCCCATTGTTCATCGATTTGCTCGAGCAGGTGCCAATGCGTCCCCATTCATTGGGAATGAGGTCCGTTATCATTACCGTTCTTGGCATATCAAATACACCATGGGTAGCTTGCCAGGCTCTGCCATGGCTCTGGGTTCATCCTAGTCCTTTTTTATGTCAGACCATCAACCATCCAGGGCCCACAGGACTAGGTGAACATATATGGGATGCCGGGGATGGAACCTGGGTGGGCCACATGCAAGGCAAGCGCCTTACCCGCTGGGCTATCGCTCCAGCCCCTCTGGATCTATTTCTAAGAGCTGCTTAGAAATGTAACAGGGATGATGTAACAGGTGGCCCCTGGTGATGGACAGAGGGAAGTGTCCCTCCACCTTCGCTTCATAAACTGTAGAGTGAGGGTCACGTCACTGAACACAGGGTGTGTGTGGAAAATGTGGCAACAGTCAATTGCTTCTGAACATACAAAAGGCCAGCCATGGATTCACAAACGCACTGTGGTCTCAGATGTTCCCGGCAGCGTACTCCCTGGACTGTGTTTTTGGGTGCAGAGGGTCTGAGAGGGAAATTTCCAGAATCCCCGGTCTACCACTCACAAGTGCCCAGCAACCGCTCACCAGCGGCACTGGAGCCGGTCGTCCTTTAGGTCCTGCCTGGCCACCATCCCCTTGAGGCCCAGTCCTCTGCCCTGCCAGGATTTCTCGGCTCACTTCCTCCCACACGGAGGGAGCCTGTGTCTGCAGTGCCGACTGGTTCAGGGATTATGTAATACCGTCCCTCCCAGGGCTCTGTGCTCAGCGAGGGGCCACAGCCCAGGAGTGCCTGGCACACGGTCAGTGGGCAGGGGGACGTGAGCTGCTGGGCTAGAACCTGTCTCAGACACCTCTGCCAGGCCCCCTCCAGCCCACCACTGCTGCTGCCAACCCCAGGGAAGCGTCCTGGAGCTCTCCTGGCGGTGCCTGTGTGCTTGGGCTCCACACCCAGCTGCGTATGCTGCCCACACAGAACCCAGCCACCAGCCAGGAGCCAGTAGGCACATCCACTACCCCTGGACCGGTCATCTGCCCTTAACCTGCAACTCAGGAGAGCGATGAGCTAGGGCGAAGGGAGAGAAGGGGCATGCTGTGCCCAAGCAGGCTCCTGGATAGGCAGTTCCACCCCTCGCCCGCGCAGCTCAGATGTGGGGGCTGTCCCTGCCCCTGACTCACCTGGTTAATGGATGATTCCTCAGCGTGGTCTGTTCCTGGGAATATCTTATTTCTTCCCCCTCCCCGCCCTCCTAAGCAGTGTCCAGGAGTCGAGGTCATTTCTAGATGATACCTGGCCCGGCGATGTGGGCCTGATGTCTCAGTTAAGGGAGCTTCTCAGGGCCAGTGGTGCTAAGGGCTGCCAGGACCACCCATGGTGAGGCTGGGGGGTGTGGCTATGTAGCGTCAGGGGGCTGACTTGGGAGCCTCGCATGGGCAAGGTCTGCACACCAGCCTGTCCAGTACTTCCTGCGGCCCACTATGTCATTTCTGGGCTTTCTTCCTTGATAAGTGGCTCGGACCTGTTCACGGGCAGCTTCTGGACAATTTCAGCTGCTGTGCAGGGTCACAGGCTCCTCTACTGCCTCCCGAGCCTTCAAAGTGCCCGAGGCACCGACACATCTTAGGGCAAATGGCATAACCCTGTCTTTGGGGGAACTCTGGCTTTGTGGGGAACTTTCCTATCCCTTCACCCTTAAACCTGAGGTGGTGATACCAGCCAGGATCAACCTGGCAAGTTCCTCCCTTCTCCCCCACCTGAGCACTCTGACCACAAGGCAAGTAGTTTTACCTTACTTACCTCCTCTGCAAAATGGGTACAGTAAGCAAATCCACAAGAATTCAGTAAGGCAAGGAAAGCAGCTGCTCAGAGAGTGGACATTTGCAGAGCGCCACAAAACCAGCAGTTACATCCCAATTGTTCTCTGGGTCATACCCGGCTGATGCTCAGGGTCACTCCTGGCAGTGTTTGGAGGACTGTTTTTTTTTTCCAGCTTCATAATTTTATTTTTATTTTATTTTTTTAAATTTTATTATTCCCCCCCATATTATTACACTGTTTTAGACATACAATTGAAAGATGCTCATGTAGAGTTTTGGTTCCACAGTGTTCCAACACGCATCCCTCCACCCGAACCCATCTCCCATCACCAATGTCCCCACCTCCCTCCCCCTCCCACACCTCAACTACTTGGCAGGTTCTGTATGTCATTTCTTTCCTCTTTATCTCTCCTTCCCGCCAAACTTTCCTGCTCTTCGTGGAATTCAGTGCATTAAAAGACATTACTGTTTCACTATTTTAGTGGACCGCGTGGCGCAACCTGGGCTCGAACTGGTTTTGCTCTGTTCATCTGGTCGGGAGGCAGTTTCCCAGCATCCGGACAGCGAAAATGGTGGCCAGTGTGATGGGCGAGTCTCATCCGGCTGCTTCCCGGGACCCCCAGAGGCGACGGGCCCTCCCCAAAACCCATCTGCCCTCCCTCGGGGCTCCATGGTCAGCTGGGCCGGCGCGAGCCGCAGTTATTTGGAGGACTGTTAAGCCTTAAAAATAAGTGTATTGGGGGGGGTCTTGTGGCTCCCCCATCATGGAGGTCCCAAGGCCCCAGGCTCAAAATCTCCTGTGCTTCCATAGCCTTAACATTAGCTGGGGCCAGGGGGTGATCCTGGCAGTAGATGCTGGGACTAGCTGGGTCCCCAGCAGTACTCACTGCCTGTAGGGCCCCGGCCTGTGCCGGGCAGCACTGCTCCCCTGACCTGTCCTGGGGAATAACGAGCAAGGCTAGAGGTTCCTCAAGGTTATTCTTTAATGCTACTTTGTTTCACATCCTGCTTGCTGTGGGCAGGAACCTCTCCCGACCTGTCTCTCCCAGGAGGTTTCTCCCCAGGCTGCTCTCTCTCTGGGGGGGTCTGCTCCGACTCCTCTCGAGGGTCTGCTCCGACTCCTCTCGACAGGGCCTCTCACTTCGGGATGCCTGTGCTCAAGGCTCCATGCTTCTGGTCCTCTCCCAGCACGTGTCCTGTCAGGACCTTTTCCTTAGGTCCTTTCAGCTCAGGGCTTTTCTCTTCAGGGCTTCTTTTCTCCGGACTCCTCGGCTCTGACCAATCTATTTCCTTGGTCACCTTGTTTCGTCTTTTGCTACCATGTCTTGTGTCACTGAATCCCTATCTAAGTCTTTGAGTTCCTCCGTGATGCCCTACTGCCGGTGGTCCTAATACTCAGAAGCCCTGAAGCTCTGTAGCCCTGTAGCTATGATGCCAGCCCTCGGGCTCAGGGACCAGGCCTTGTGGCTCTGGTGCTGGCTCTTGGGCCGTGGCATCAGGAGCAGCTTCTCCTCCCTGGTGCTGGCCAACCGGCTCAGGCACCAGGGGCCCCATGGCCTAGGTGCTGGCCAGGTACCAGAGGCCGCTGTCCTCCAAGTCTGCTCTCCTGGGGCCCCTATTTAAAGGCCAGGTTCAGAACCCTGGCCTCAACTCTCAACAGACCCCGGGAGGTACTGTGCCTTTAAAATCCCACAGAGGACCATTTGGGATATTGGGGATTGAACCCTGGTTAGCTACTGCGTGCAAGGCCAGCACCCTACCCACCGTACTACTTTTCTGGCCCTCTGTTTCTCTCTCTCTCTCTCTCTCTCTCTCTCTCTCTCTCTCTCTCTCTCCCTTTTACTGTGAAATATAACAGACCATAGGAAGTGCCGGTGACAACATGGTCACTTTCTGCTGTACCACGTCATGGAACAAAGCGCATGCCAGCACTGACTGTACACCAGGAACAGGACTTGCCCCACTGGCCCTTTCTGCCCCTCATCAAGGCCACAGCCTCTTTAGGGCACATGGGTGACCCCTTCCCAGAGGTCTATGGAGCTGTTCCTTTGATTATCACTAATTAGCTGGGGATGGGGCAATGACTGAGTGGACTGGCGAGGTGACCCAAGGGGCTAAGCACTGGCTTTGTATGCAGAAGCCCTGGGTTTGGTCCCCCTGAGCACCGTGGGCGACCCCCAAACACCAAACCAGATGTAACCCGGGAACGTGACCGCGCGCCCGACCCCAAGGCAAGCAAACCAAGCTAACACCCCCAGTGAGCTCTCCGTCCCCACCTGGCCAGGCTCCCCCTTCCCCCAGCCGGGAGACTCCCCTTCTGCTTTCTTTAAATAGCCAGCTTGTCAGCAAAATAGCAGCAGTCACACCTCCCGCGCTGACGCCCGGGGCCCGTGTTGCCGCGCAGTGCTGACGGCTGCTGTCCCACTCGGCCGAGGAATCCCGTTCTCCGTCACGGAGCCACATGGCGCCGGGCTGCCAGCCATCCTAACTCTGGTGGCCGCTCCCTCCCTCCAGCCAGGCCTGGCTGGGCAGTCATTTTCCAGAAAGATGGGATTGTTGACAGATGAGCCCTTAGCCTCCCCATAAGCTACCCACAGGGTCACAGGGCATCAAAGAGGAGAAACACCCCCCCAATAAAAAGAATCCCCCCCCAAATAAAAAAGACCCTGGGCGCAGTGGCAGGCACCACATAGTAACTGCTCACGGAACACTCTTTATTTTTTTTGCTTTTTGGGTCAAGAAGATGAACATTTTGCTTTTTGGGTCACACCCGTTAGTGCTCAGGGGTTTCTCCTGGTTCTGCACTTCAGAATTACTCCTGGTGGTGCCCAGGGGACCATATGGGATGCCGGGATTGAACCTGGGTCCGGCTGCATGCAAGGCAAACGCCCTCCCCGCTGGACTATCGCTCCGGCCCCGAACACTCTTCTCTACTTTCAGGTCGCTCCTGGAATCCATTTAGTCCCAGGGGAGCTGGGGGGGCAAGGGAGCAGGACAGGCCTAGTTGTGTCTGCTCACAAGGGACCCGCAGACACGGCTCTCGACCGAGTCCTTCTCAGCCACAGGCTACAGCTGTCAGTGGAGAAGCTGGGGCCAGATCGCGGGACTAGACGGAGGGTTAGAGTATATGACTGGGGCCCTTTCATGGCTATTAATAATAAGGCTGGCACAACACAGCTGTGCAGCGCCTTGCTCTCCAAAAAGCCCTTCTCCATACATTATCTACAGTGAGCTCACGGGTTTTTATCATCCCTCGGCATTAGCATCTGATGCATATTTACCAGTCTTCTCCCTGCTCCCAACCACCCCACCAGGGCGGCTGGTCAGCGCTGACAAAGGAGGCCCTGGGACCCAGCTAGCTGCAGGCTGGGGTCACCCTCCAGCCCCAGGTCCACAGGGAGCGGGCGCATGCCCATGCACTCCCGGGGTGCTGGAAGAAGCCACGTAAGAGAATGCCTCTTCCCGCTCCTTTTTCCACAATGATCCATGGCGGCCTGACGCGTGCTTGGCATCACGCCAGCCACGGGCATCTGGGGAACAGAGCAGCTGTTCCTCACTCTCGGGATGCCAAGGCAAGAAGGGGCGGGCAGACCGGAACTTCGCATCCCTGTGAAGATTCCAGTGGAGGCCCTTAGAGTCATCTGAGCCTCAGTTTCCTTATCTGTGAGCTGGACCTGTCCCCTCTGCAGACTAGTCCAGAGTGGCGAGAAGGGAGGGGCAAGAACCTGGCAGTCTGGACGGGGCTGTGGCTGGCCGGGAGTGGGGAGTTAGTGGGGGGATCCCGCCGGGCTGGGGAGATGCGTGTGTGTGTGTGTGTGTGTGTTGCGTTGCGCTGTGTGTGTGAATGCACACGTGTGTTGAGTGTGTGTGTGACCTGTGCCCTCCTGTACCTCATCCATCAATGTTGGGGTTGTGCATGGTGGGGGCTGGAGGGTTGGGGGATGGGCAGGAACCATGGGGGCTCCCCAAGTTGCAGATATCTGGAGCGTACCCCAGCACGTGCTGCTCCCTGGCCCTGCCCGAATTGGTTCCCCAACAGCTCCAGCCCCATGGTTGTGATGTGACAAAAGCAGGCCTGGGTGGGCAGAGCTGGGCTCACCCCAGGCCTCAGCAAAGTGGGGTCCCCCCTCCGAGGCTGTTCTCTCTGAAGCCAGGTTTGCTCCCTAGGGCCTCCTCCAGGATCCTGGAAGGGCTGGCGGTGACAAGCAGTGAAACACACAAGGAACCCGGACATCCAGAGCTTCCCAGGGGCCCTTGCCAGTATGTGGGTACCAGCAGGCGGAAGGGGGCACCTCCTAGAGCTGCCAGCCCAGCCCCGACCCAAGGATGCAGGTACACAAACGCCGTGACTTACCAACCAGTGAGCCGAGTGTCGACCAAAAGCGGGGGCCGTCGGGGACCAGGAGGCGCCACGGGGAAGCGGGCATAGGACCGTGGGCGGCCCGTACATCCCTCTCGGGCACGGGGTTGGCAGTGCTGGCAGGAAGCAGCGAGTGCAGCAGGGACCTCAGGCACTGCTGGCACCGGGACCACGAGGTGCCACGGGCAGGGGGGCACCGGTGCCTGTAGGAACAGGGAGAGAGTCAAGGGGGAGGTGCCCGGGAGCATCTCTCCACCCTCAGACCCAGGGTGCAATCGTCATGGAAACCCCGGCGTCTCTACATCACTACGTCTCCCAGGACGCGGACGCGAGTGTGGGCCCCCGCACTGTTTTCCAGAGTTGCATTTGCATGTCATGCATATTTACGACGCCATCCCCCACCCCACAGAATCCCCTGCCTGGGAGGCCGGGCTTCCAAGGGCTCTTCCCCCTCACCAGCCTGCTTCTCCTCTTCCCTGCAGCGGGCAAACCCAAGGGGGGACAGCGCCACAACGTCGTGAGTCCTAGCTCAGCCCCTTACGGGTGGCGCCACGCTGGGCACACGGCTCCCCCTTTCCGGGCCTCAGTTTCCCGCTTGTGAAGGACCTCCTCTGAGGACCAGTGTGGGGAGGGCAAGGACGATGCAGGTGGGGTCCCAGGCAACTGGCACGTGCCTGCCAAGCAGCTTCACGCTCTGCCCCCGTGTCCCCCGGCATCACCACCTCCATCGCCTCCCACATGGCTTGTCTTGTACGAGCAGCAGAGGGAGACCAGGTGGCCGCCTCCACCCACCGCTCGGGAACAGGTGCCGCCGCTGCCTGCTCACAGCCGCACTAGAAAAGAGACTCCCAGCACGGGAGCCTCTGGGCCGCCTTGGCGGTGCTGGTGGACAGTCCCTGACCCTGGCCCACCCCCCCATATATATACACACGGCGGGGGGGGCAGCCAGTGTTTAGGAGGTGGTCCAGCTCTGTGCTGGGGAATTATTTGGTCCCGGGGGCCATGCGGTGCTGGGCCGTACCCGGCAAAGCACTTATGAGGCCCCTTGAGCTACGGCTCCTGCAGCACAAGCTCACGCTAAAGGGAAGAAGAAACTGGCAAGAGGAAAAGCCCAGCTGAAAAGGGGGCTTGGCTGGGGTTTGTTTCGGATGCCGCCTGTTTTTATTATGGTTTACAATACTTTTTTTTTTTTTTTTTTTGCTTTTTGTGGCCATACCCAGTAATGCTCAGGGGTTACTCTAGCTCTGTACTCAGGAAATACTCTTGGCAAGGATTAGGTTTAGGACCACATGGGATGCCGGGATTGAGCTGGGGCCGGCACACGCAAGGCAAACACCCTACCTGGTGGACTCTCTCTCTGGTCCTTATAGAACTGATAACGATGGTTTCAGCATGCCAGAGTGTCTGCCAACCACCACTCATGTCCCAAAGGCCCTGCCCATCCATACCCACCTAGGTCGGGATTTGAATTCAGCCTCCGCCCGGCCCCCTTCAGATACCATGGGAAGAAGGGAGGGACACTTAGCAGTAGGGTAGGGGGTCTTCTCCCTGACCTGTCCCTCCCGATCAGCATCCACGCTGTGCCGGCTCTAAGCGGTTTTCATCCCTCTCCTCCGTCTTCCCACAATCCCCAGCATCATCTTTTTTTCCCCACTTTTTGGGTCACAGCCAGGGATGCTCGGGGGGTTCCTCCCTGACTCTACACTCAGAAATTACTCCTGGCGGTGCTCCAGGGACCATATGGAGCCCAGGTTGGTTGCTGCATGCAACCTACCTGCTGTACTGTTGCTCTGGCCCAACACCCTGTCTTCAAAGGGCAAAACCCGGTCATTCTCCAGGGACACCCAGAGAAAGAGCCTCAAGCCCTACAGAAATCACCACCGAGAAAAGCAGGTATGAGGGGCTGAGAGTGTTACAGCAGCAGGAGCAGCAAACCGCCTTCTAAAGGAGGTTCAGGGGAGTGGATTCAGACTCCTCAAGAAGGAGTCAAAGATTTCCAGCAGCACCACGGGCGGTGAAAACCGCCGGGGCATGAAAAATGTGGCCCTTGGGAGCCTCATTCCGCTCAAGGTAACCTCAGAGAGCCGAATGCGCCAGAACCCAGAAGCGAATGAAATGAGGCAGGAGAAGATAAGCCAGGGGCGGGCAGCGGGGCAGGGGTCCCGGTGGGCACCTGGAGATGCAGCCGGGAGCACTGACGCTTCCGGGCGGAGGGACTGAACTGTTCTGATTCTCTCCAGCAGACTGAGACTCACCGCTGGCTTCTGGTCCCGGCAGGCTGGGAGAGTTTCAGATTCTAGCCCAGAGGAACTCTGCAAACATTTATGTGAAGCAAAAGAAGCCCGCTAGAAACCAGATACAGTATCTAATTCCACTTCTGTGAACACGAAACCAGATACAGTGTCTGATTCCACTTCCTTGAACCCGCCTCTCCCGATGGACGGAATGGAGAAGAGTGTTGCGGAGCGGAGAGAGGGAGGAGGTGACAGCTGAGGAATCGCGTGGTTTCTGGGGGGCTAATGAAAACGGTCTACAATGGACTGCGGCCAGGCTGGAGGAAGCGTGCTCTGTGCACCTGGCCTTTCTCACACCTGGGTGAGGTTCAAATCCTGGGTTTTGCATGCGCCAAACGAGGTCTGGTGGCTCTGCCAGGATCCTCGGCACACTGAATGGGCACCAGCACCCACCACACATGTGGCTCAGCCAAGAGCGCCAGCCCTGGTGAGCACAGAC